>CM054113.1:228317721-228515221 GCA_028673005.1 Tanypteryx hageni
TTCTCGGGTTTCCAACCGGGTTGTCTCGGAGATTTCTTCCGACGTTTCGGCGACTAGCTCTGTCACCATCTTCAGGGATCCCTGAAGATGGCGACAGAGATAGTCGCCGAAACGTCGGAAGAAATCTCCGAGACAACCCGGTTGGAAACCCGAGAAAAATTCACCATGATGATTCGCCGGGAAAGCTTCAAATCTTTCTTCAACTTAAAATATATTTGACTAACGAAGTAACGAACCTTAGGAGAGAAAAAAACTTTTTATTTAAATTGAAGCTCATGAATGTTTTTAAAATTTTGGAAACACCTTAAAACCTGCCTTAATATGGTGTTATTTTGTCTTTTTAAAACAATGCTAATAAAATATCGGTGTAAATATGCTGAAAAGGACACGGCAGAGATAGTGGTGGCGAAGCTGTGCACCGCCGAAGTCTACTCATATCCACGTTATCCTATATCAAACACCTAAGCAGCAAATCACGGCCCAACGGCCTGCAAGATCAATCGATACTCGATGTATTATATAGGGGAAGTTGGCCGAAGAATCCCCAGTGACTACCCTGGTAAAGCAATGATAGCGCCACACATCATTTCGAACACCATTTAGGTGCGCCAAGCAAGGCTGGAACCTCAGCGAAATTGAGGCCTGTTTACAATCGGATGTCTTTGACATACTATAGCTCAGCTTATTGCACAAACTATAAAACCTGTTTGGCAGCGGTGGCGGGATACCCCCGTTATCCGCGAACGTCAAACATCTCATGTCCACTGTCGTGCACCGTCCAGGGCGCGAGAGAGATGCGGCTCCCTCACAAAGAGGAGCGGGGATCAGGAGGAGCCCACCTGCGGAGGCTCTCTGCTCCCGCCATTCGCCCGCTCCCGTTAAGTTCTGTGACAGGTGGTGCGCCGACGTCGGCGAGGGCGGCGACTAATGACGGCTTCATCACCATGGGATACGAGATCGGGCGTTAACGGTGCGTGCGTACAACGCAGTGAGTTGGCGGACCTCATTTTGAGATGGGCGGGGATCAGGCGGCGGCGGAAATGCGGCAAAAGGCCGATAATTTTGCGGAATTGGCGGAGAGAGTTTTCGGGGAGCGAAGATTGACTTTTTCTCGTTCACATCCATTCGCGCCTCTCTTTCCTCTCTCCTTTCCTATCGCAATCTGGATATAACGGTAGGAGATAGGAAATTGGCATAACAAACATTAATTTTTACAGCTAATATTTAGTAAACAAGAAATAAAACCAAAAGAGCTTCACTGTATTTTTTATATTAAAATAATGGAATCAATGGCAATAAAAATGACCTTTCATCTTTCTTCTCGTTTCATCATTTCACGGTATAAAAAGGATTTTTTAAGTCTCTCTCTCTATCTCTCCTCCACTCTACCACTCCCATTCTCCATTTAAAAGCATTCCTCCATTTAAAAAGGATTGGACTCGTTTCCATGACGTCAGAGGATCTCATTGTTATTATCGTGAAAAATTCCCGTTTTTTCTGGAATCGAAAACATTTTTTTTACATGCATTCGGATTCTCTCTTCGAAAAATATATAGTTAGTTCTTTCGGCTGCATAACTGTACAAGTTTCATGTTTGTATCTTAAGTTTAACTAGTTTAAGAAAGTAATGTTATGGATACAAATGGCCACGCAGTATATTTCTTATGAGAAAAGTTTTACTATAAAAAAACTAATCACCTGATAACCATTCTACATTCCAAGATCTTCAGATTTTTCCTGATGCTTTCACGTAGGATTCACCAGCCGGATGATTAGGAACTTGCTAAAATTAAGTACATCTTGCTCCCAGCGGATGACATTTGTAAAATTGCATTTTAAAACTAGTTAAAATTGAAATGCGAACTCGGGACAGCAACATTTCTATAGCTAAAAGAATTGAGATTATTTTTAAGGTAAAACATAAATCTGTGCCAAATTATCGTAAAAATTTGTTTGGTAATCAGAAAAAAGGAGGGATTTTCTGGTTTTTAGCAATGAAAAATCTTAATTAGCATGGCAACGAGCTTAATTCTCTTAAATGGGAATTATAAATCTATATTACAATACCATTGATTTAATTGCTTTAACGGGAATTAATAGACTATATAACAAGAGTGGACAAACCGTGGCTCGCGAGCCGCATGTGGGTCTTTTAACTTAACATGCGGATCTAATTAATTTACATTTAAGAGCGTATCAAGGCTTATCACGTCAGTATGCAATAACGCGCTGCGACTAATACGTTTTGTGGATGCTTAAAAGACATGCATTATCTCTGTAGTCCTTCGAACACAAGTTAACTTTTCATCCATTTTTGTGCGCAGAATGTGCCTTGCGACTCTCGAACTTAATTAATTTCAATCAACAACGCAAAATATATATCCGATTAATATCTAAAACACATTTGCTCTTTTTATTTATTAGCATGAATCAGATCTTGAAAATACAGTTCATTTTTCAATTATTCATTAAACTCTTTTGAAAATGTGTCGAGTGAAACGAGCCGTCAGATGGGTTTGGCTTCTTTAATGGGCCAGATCGAAGCCTCTAATATATATATATATATATATCATATGCAAGCGTACACACTCTCATTTGCCAAGTTCACTCGTTCTAATTCTCTCATTCTCAATTTGGTTTTCGTTTCGACTTTTTATCCGAAAATTACGATCTCGCTGCATTTTAATGATTTTTTCCTCGTATCTCAGCCCGCGAGCTCCTTTTCGGAGCTTTGCGTCTAATGAGGCCCGAAAGGTTCGTTATGACGAGTGATGTCGGCTAAACTAATGCACGGAAGACCAAATTAAGCCTCGAAAAAATTCTCCGCCTAATTTTAGAGAAGTAATCAACTCCACTCATTATTAAACCTGAGGCAATTTAGTAGAGAAATGTTTTAATACGCTGGGGGCCTCATCGAAAAGAGGGCCTCAGCAAATGCCGATTTTAGCCTAAAACCTTATGTCCCTCTTCTTTTCCGAAAATCTGAAGACGCAACTTTCCTTCACTCAAATATTACCCCTTTTTCCACAGTCTTACTTGCCGCCCACGAATCCCACTCCTAGGGCATTGCTTCAAAACAAGGGTATGTTAGCCTAACCACCTCCGAATTTCATTTATTTTATTTTATTCATTTATGTTGGGAAACGTGTCCTGTTGTTTATCTACCATCTTCCTTCATGAAACATAAGAGTGTGGAAGGTGAGGAAGGAGGCTTCAATAAATGTGCCGCTTGTCGTTAAGCAGCTCTCTGCCATATAATGTCCTTCCCAAGAAGATTAGAAAGTTAGATTTTAAAACGTGCATTGGCCAAACCTATGAGAATGTATCAAATATGGCTGACAAAGATGTTCAAGAAGTTCTGATTGAGCATTATTCAAACTGTATTTTCTTCTGCTGTGGAAACCACATATTAAAACTAATAGGTGTTGACTGCACTCAATCATGCAATGATTTGGAACTGTTCAGCAAATGTACAATTCCTTGAGAAGCACTCGACAAAGGTGGGAAGTTCTGAAGCAACATATTCCTGTTTCACTGCATGGGTTTTCCAAAACTATGTGGTATGCATGGATTGTTTGTGTTAAACCAATTCAGCAGCATATGAATTCAGTAAGATAGGCTATAAATGAGCTCGAGGGTCTCAATCTCACAGCACAGGCTCGAGCTGAGCTTCAGTCTATTCAGAAATATATGTCCGCATTTGAATTTATTATAATGTCAACTTTGTGGATGGAACTACTTACACTGACCCATCAAACTAATCTAGTAATTGAGTCATGCGATGCTACACTTGGTGTTGAGAGGGATAATATCGAACGTCTTATCAATGACATTCAACAAATTCGTGAGCAATGGAATGTGATATTGGCTGAGTCCAAATCAGCAGCCCAGAACATTGTCATTCCACCTGATTTCTTCACCAGTCACAAGTTACATTGGAATTAAAATAAAAACTCCTGAACAGTATAATAACCCAGATGAGCGCACACACTCCAATAAGAAGAGAAAATGGAAAACAATTAAAATGTTACTTAGCGGTTTTTTCAGAGTTTTCCGAGCGATTGCGCGTGCGCGTATGCGCTTTTTCTTTCCTTTAGGCGAGTCTTTGACAACAGGTCCCTGTAGACCATCGTCCTGCAAACTTGTATAATTTTAATTTCTTTCCATTTTATTTCCTTGTTGACGTGTTTGCTCGTCTGGATTATTTTACGGTTCAGGAGTTTTTATTTTAATTCCATTCTGTAAATCGTAGTCTCCAAATTCTATTTCCAACATGTTACCTTCTAAATTTGATGCTGAGCAGCACTATAATAAGATCAATCCCTTCTTTGTCAATATTGACTATATTCAATCGGGTGTTAAACGTCGATTTGTGTTACAGCGACTAATTTGTGCGTTCTTTGAATTTTTTTGGCAGTTCAGCAGACTAAGTAATGAGGATTTGCATTCTGCGGCGAAACAATTTTAGCAAAGTACAAAAAGGAAATCTCAAAGAATTTCAGTAAGGGAATCATCTTCCTAAAGCGAATATGTTCTATGAACTTTGTTGGATTGTAAGCCAAAGGAATTGTTACCAGAAATACTAGAACTTAGATTCTCTGGGGTGTTTCCTAATATCAAAATTGCATTGCGTAGTTTTCTTAGTTTGCCTGCATCAGTGGCTTCGTGTGAACGCACTTTCAGCGTGCTAAAGAGGATTAAGAATTACCACCGTTCAACAATGGGACAAGAGTGATTGGTTGGGCTCGCAATGCTTAACATAAACTATGACATTGTACGTAACTTTGATTTTTCACCAATAATTAATAATTTGCAGAAACAAAAGCTAGAAAGGCATTTCTTAAATAAAAGATTATTAAAATAATTTACTGGATTATATATTTATTTATTTATCTTTTTATCCATCGAAATATCAACAATGAAGGTTGAATAGGACATGCAAAAAAGAAATATATAATACGATGTTCTTACTTTGTTCTTACAGGACGTTCAAGTATTACTTAACCCAACTTCCCCAGTTTTTTATAATCGATATAATCCTGGGTAACCACCTTTCTTGATTATGTAACGCACAGAATTTTCATTTTGCATTCACTTTATTTATTTTCTCTACAGGGTCATTTCAATGTGGTCTGCATTATTGGCTGGGTACAAAGCACTGTAAGCGAATAATTTTTTCGGATTATATCTTTTCTTTAAGGGATCAGAAGATTTTATGAAAGAGTGCTATATAGTGCAACCTTGAACCCTCGACCCCCAATGTAACCCGCCGTAAACATTCAGCGAATCCCGACCACCAAAGTGGGTTACGTAATGCTTAAACGCTTCCTTATGGGAATTTTTTTTAAAAAGTTGAATACGGTGAGGGGCCTCAAAATCTCTGATTCTCTCGGAGGGCCTGGACATAGATTCTGACAAAAATGCTATCATACTTCTTATGTAGAACTTATTTTTCTCCATTGAACGCCCTTTATACAATAACTATTAATTCATATTCAAAACTTCTTAGTTTTACTTTATAAAATTTAAAAAAAATCGAAATATGTATAACATGATCCAAATTATATATATTGCTGATTTTGTTGAAATAATTTTGTGCTTTTCCAAACAAAAATAACGTATGGTTGCACATTTTCCGTAGATTTTTAAAAATAAGAATAAAAATTCCGATAAAAACCTTCTGGCCACGTTCTTCACGTTCGAGTGGCTGCTCAACATGAATCAAATTTCGCTACTTTTAAAGAGCAAAAAAGTACTCCAGCACCAACTCATTATTTCTGAAGCAACAGAGGCATAATGGGATTTTTATATCCACGGACCTCTCTTGTAAAACATGATGACGGTGGAGGAATGGCGAGCCGGAGACCATATAACTTCTCATCCGTATCTCTCTGCCTCCGCAGATCTCACGTGGGAGGGACGCAAAATGTGCAGGACGGAGAGTGATAAGGAGAGTGATATAGGGAGAAAGGGGAAGGAGAGGGAGAGAGAGAGTGAAAAGAGAGGAAAGAGTGATGGGCGGAGAAAGGAGGAAAGAGAGTGAGAGGAGAGTGAAAAGGGTGTGAGTGCGGCTCAACAATATTAAGTGCGTTAGTCACCCGGTTAGCGCGTCCCAGAGTGAGAGAGAGAGAGAGAGAGCAACGGAGGAAAGCAGGGCAGAACGGTAATTCCCTCGGGGTCGAGAAACACTCGAAAAATCTGAATGACGAAAAATGTTCAAGGCGGGACGACGCGTCATTATGAACCTACACGGGATGGGGAAGAGAGGGATGGAGAGGGAGAGAGGGGAGGGAAGGAGAGGGGGGAGGGCGAGAGATGAGAGAAAGAGAAGGAGAAGAAAAAGGGAAGTTGGGCTCGGGGTGCTTAAAAAAGAGGTAAGGGGTGGTAAGACGGGATTGGAGAAAGAAATAGCCTCCGGGCTAAGTGGATGCAATGCTCGTTACGTTGAGAGGGGAGAATAAGCAGGGAGAGAGAGAGAGAGGGGAGAATAAGCAGGGGGAGAGAGAGAGAGAGAGGAGGAGAATTTTGGGAGAAAGTACGCCGGCAGGGCTTTGTGTGCGAAATTGGGATGGGGAGAGCTTATTCTAAGGATATTCTCTACAATCGATCGTCATATCGATTAGAGGATTACACGAGCGGTTGTAATTACTCAGCATTAAAATCCCCAATTAGCGAGCAGAAAATCGCACATTCGACGTAAGCTTATGGTTAACGATTTTCTTTCGAATTGTCCGCTTAAAAGAATCCGGAAAGCTCCAACTGCGGGATATGACTGAACGCGACCCATAAGTTTCTACCAGTTTCAATAGAGTGAAATCGTCTGCTATAATTACGTAAAGTTATTACATCGCTTAGCTCGATTGTGAGTTTTAACATCTCAGGGTGATAAAATATCATCGAGCCATCAGAATAATTGGACAAAATATGACGCGTTAGCCCTTTCAAAGGCGTAATAGTGGCTCTATTGAATTAAAATGACCAGTCGTTACCATGCACCTCCGGATAAATCATAACTTAGTAGGTTACAAGTAGCCACGTTTATCACCACACTGCCTTTAACCCTCATAATAGCATGGAATCTCTGGAAACCTGTGTAAGCTTGCCTTTTTATTTATTTGAAACCCGGACGATAAAAAAATAAAAAACGTACTTTTCCTATGCTACTTCTTACCCTAAGACCCTTTTTTCATTTTTTAAATATAATTATATATATTGTTTATAATTAGTAAATACTGATTGTTGCACCCAGTACCATTGGGGTCGCACACGGCCTCAACAAATTTGTGACTTTCTTAACCCCCTGATGCTGTTTTTTGTGTGTTTGCTATGATGCTCATATTAGAATACAAATGTTGATAGGATTGCTTTTCTTTGAGTCTTTATTATCTCGGAAGTTGGGTGGGGGAAGTATGTGATCGAATGATCCCTTTGCGTTTCTGCTGAGGTCTGATATCACAATGGCTAATATGCTTGATGTGATAAAACTTAATGATCCAGATGCTGGTTTGTTTTCTTTAAATGTTTATTTAGTTAGAGAGAGTGGTATAGAACATGACGGTATTGGTGAAGGTGAAGAATCTGATGATGATGGAAAACAGGATTTCTGTGAAGCTCAGGGCAGTTCATGTGACGATGAATATATTTCTGAATAAGGGGTTGTTGGCCGACCAACTTCTTTCGAATTCTTTATATGCCATAGCAAGAAAGTAGTTCTAGATTTCATTGCTTGTTTAGAGAATTATGGCCGTAATATTGCAACAGATAATTTCTTCATAAGTTTTTATTAGGTGAGAGAATTAGAAAAGCGACGACTGACACTTGTTGGAACAATGATAAAAATTATAACTAAGCTTCCTCGAAAAGTTAATCATCAAAAAGGCTAGGAGCAATATTCGTCTAAGTTTTCCTTTCAATATTCTTCTTCTACAGTTGATTTGCCCAATGATGGATGTTCTCACATTGCTCCTTAGAACTATGCATTGTACACAAGATAGATTTCCTGAGGAACATGATAGCGTGAATATAATTTTTTATTATAATGCAAATGGTCATGGGTTGCCATAATGAATAAGACAGTAAGAGAAATTGTGGCGAAATAAACGGAAATACGTTGGCCAATGGTCATATTTTACAATATGATTGACAAAGTGCTTGAGAACCAACATTATATGGGTGAAATGAATCCTGAATGGAACATAACAAAAGGCTATCGACAAAAGGAGTTCCTGTTGGAGCTTGGAAAATTTGATTTCTCCAAAAGAATTTAGACAGACTAGACCACCAAGAACTTGGCTACAAAGTGAAGCAATCTTGAAGAGAGGCCAACGTATTGTCTAAGAGTGAAGAATAGGAAAGTTACCCCTACTTGCGACACATGCGGTAGTTTTATGTACAATATTCATATAAATAATTTATGTGACGCTTGCAAATACAAAGAATAATTAGTGAGACATTTTGCATTTAATCGATTAGTAGTGATTCATATATGTTCGCTGTATTTTGTAACCAAAATACTGCGAACATATATACCATTTTGGTAATAAATATATTAAAATAACAGAATTATTCTTTAATAAACAATAGTAAAAGCCTTCTTTAATTGAACGAATAAACAAATAAAAGTGTTAGCTTAATTGGTTCCGTTCATTTGATACACTTGCATGGGGTCGACAGTGACCCAACTGGTAACAGGGGTAAGATTTTTTTTCTGTTATTGGAAGATAAAATTAACATCTATTATGTTTTAAGTATCTATATTTTCTAAGCGTTTACCTTGAAATTTATACTTAGAATTTTTTCATTTCCTTCCTATTTTTCTTTGAATTTCTTTATAATCGTGTTGATATGTATGTAGTCACGCAATAATATTTTCGACGTTTGACGTTTAATGCTCGTAAAACAAATACACAATAAGACAAAATTGGCTCTGCTGTTCACGGAGGTAGGGATATTTGGTATATAATTTTGCCTTCTTGAGTGAGTGTGTGATATAGGCAGAGAGAGAAAAGGCAAAAACTTTCTCAAGTATTCGAGAAAAAGAGAGGGATCGTTTCGAGGGGTGGATGGCGTTCAAGCCCAGAGAAAGTGTGGGTGTTGAGATGGCGAAAACACAAAGGTTGATTCAGGGAGCCTCCCCTTCCCCTCCCTTCTCTCCCACACACTCTCTCCCTCCCATCCATCCCCCTCTGTCTCTCTCTCTCTCTTTTCTCTAAGAGGGTATACGCCTGCTCTACCGGAGTCACTCGAATAAGAGGCTTTATTTTAACGTTGCCTGATAATGGACGGGCCTACTTTAATGATTAATGCATAAGCAAGTGCGTAGCGGAGGGAAGAGAGAAGGGAGATGAGAGAAAATGGGAGAGAGAGAGAGAGAAAGAGACGGAGTGGTACAGGTTAGAGGGGGAAGGACTAGGAAATGAAGAATTTCGGTGGAAATAAAGCCGCGAAGAAGGGTTACAAGAAGACTTAGTTGTCCCTTCTCCTGCCTGTATATGGCGCCTGATTGCCCCTTATCGAAAGAGATTAGTTTGACTTTCGAGGTCGTCTTATTTCCCTCGTCCTCTTTTACGAGCAGAATTCAATCTATTTAAACAGTTCCAAGTTCCATTGTGGAGAGAACTATTTCCCAGCTGAGAGTTAGGCGACATTTCTGCGGTGGATGTGAGGGAGATTAATAGCGGCGGATTTAACTCTATTGTCTCCTCGCGTATGTCGAACCGCAATATCCCGACGCGCGCGTTGAAATCTCTCTTACTTATCCATTATTAACAGTTTTTTCCATCATGTTACCGTAAAATTTGCTCTTTAGAAGGAGGGAGTGGGTTTTTAGCGCTCCCGCTCAAAACCACCGATGTTATTTTTCCTCCTAATGGCTGCGTCGCTTGGAACAATGGTTTCAGAGAGTTGCAATTAGTCTCTACGCGGCGGTGATGTCTCTCTCAAAATATGGATTTCAGATTACGGTTAATCCTATTTTCGGGTCATTGCAAAATGCTACACACTTTTTGTTGGAACCTATACACCCTCCCAATCGCGCCAGATTTCAATGAAGACCTCGGGAATGCGATCAAAAAGAGAGTTGCGCGTCCCATTGTGTGTTGTCTACTGATAGAGGATAAAATTGCTGAGAGGGTCTTTTATTTGAACTAAAGGGTTTTATAAATCCGCCGCTAACGGAGTAACAATTGAAATGGTTTTAAAAGAATAAAGCTCGTTCTCACTAAAATAGTCTGTCATTTGATATTCTCTTAATTGGAATCAGGAAAAATGATCATTCGTGATTTAATGTCCACCATTATGTAAGAAAATTGCAATTCACAGTTGAGAATTTGTGGTACACAATCAATGCAAGCATGACGGGGATTATGGTGATTATAAATGCTTTTGTCTTTATGACATAAATATAATAATCTTGATGGGCTAATTTTAAAGTAATTACACTTTACAGTAATCATATAAAAATTATTTTATTGATATAGGTGCACTATTACAAATTAGAAGGAATTAGAATTAGCCATCTAATTAACGGAAATTCTGTGTGAAGGACACAAAATTAAATCTAAATCACTATAAATTTTAATAATTTATAGAAGCCATTCCATTCAAAAACAAATAAGATAATAATTAATACGTTATTATATTTGTCATAATTAACAACCTTAAAAAAGAATGCCGAAAAAACGTACTTAATAGCCGAAACCGCAGACTTCATTCAGAGAAAACCGCTGCAGATTTTTCCATCCGAACAAGTTAAATTCTAAAATAAACTCCTTTAGAAACTTCGTCGTTTTCCTGGATTTTGCGAAACAAACGGAACATGGAAAATAGTACAATAGGATCGCGAATTACTAAAAAAATAAAGGACCTCTGGATTTCCTCAGGAACAGCTAGGACTCGGATAAAACTAGGGCAAGACTTTGTCATTTCAAATTGAATGGTAATTTCGGTTGCCGAAGGCTAACCTGAACCGACAGTCGAATTTCATTCCATTCTCGGGCAGAAAATGAGAGGAGGTTTCGAATGAAAAGACGATGTAAGCTTGAGTTGGTGAGGCTCGGAAGAAGAAAACGCACAAAAAGCGGTTAAAGCAGCGGGACGGGGAAATACAGGCAGACGAGGAAGAAAAATAAATAAACTAAGCGAAATTACATTTCCGCAAATTGATAATAGAGGCGAGCTATGTGAAAAGTAGTTGGGAGGGATGAAAGCAAGCAGATGAGCGGCAGTTGTTTTTCGCGAGGGTTGGGGCTATTGCACTCTCTTAATTCTTTCCCGCTTCATCCTTTTTCGCGTCCCTTCCTTCCATTCCGATCTTACTCGATCCGAATATCATTCAACCCTTCGCCGAATCTCTCATTTGGAACCCAAATCTCCATTTCAGGGTCTAAAAAACATTACCTCATAACAGGATTCTACTTCGCCTCCTTTATAATTTTGGGTGATATATAAAGAAAGTCAGAGCCAACGTACGAGAGAAAGAGTGAAGGAGAGAAGAAAATGTGTACATTACCAACAAGATAGAGTTAAGGTAAAATAGTGGAAGACAAATATTTCTTAGATCGGGTTTTCTCTAACAAAAATGGCGGGGAAACTCCGAACAAATAGTGATGGCGGACGCAAATGAGGAATAAATAAAAAACTAGAGAAATGAGTTTATAAATCAAATTTCACAACGATGTAAGCAATGGAGAAGTGACGCTAGAAACTAAGCGAGGGTAAACAGTTTTCAGACGTTGGAAGTAAAGGAATGTAAATATTCATTAAATGAGATCGAAATGGGCAAATTAGGCGTGAAAAAACAAACCTTTACGGTATTTATATTTTGAAAAAATAAATGAACACGAATTTAAATGGCTTTTCCATTTTTGACTAATCAACCCAAAGTAGAGGTAATATATTCTCGGGTATTTTCCAATTTTAGATAAATTTCACAACAACCGCTTAGAGATACAAATGTAATTTATATAATTACTAGTAATGGTAATTCAACCAAATTAAACCTAAAGTGTTGGAGGAAAAATTATAATTTGTATCATATCAGTTAAAACCACCAATTTATAGCTTAGCGTTAAATCCCACGATTTCAGTTAAATTGGAAAATATTTATAATATCAACGACACAGAATTTCATTTTGTGAATTTGCGGGAAAACTAATTAACAAATTACATATAAGTTATTGCTTAAGTGCAGAAATAATTTTCCATATACCCTAATGGAAAATGGTCTCTATATAATTAATTACATTAGAATGTTATAGGATTTACTTCACATCTCGTAATTGAGGGGTCTGATTTGGACAAACCGCTGCTACGGAGGGAAGGAGTCACGTGATTGAAGACCACAAAAATAGGAGGATGAAAGTAAAAAGAGAGAGAGAGAGAGAGAGAGAGAGAGAGAGAGAGAGAGAGAGAGAGAGAGAGAGAGAGAGAGAGAGATAGATATATAGATAGATAATCGTCTTTATTCGGGCGAAATTTAGACCATAAGGTCCATTCTTACATTTAACCCTTCGTCAATATAATAAATATAAAAAATGATAAAGTAAGATATTACAATACGCATAAAATAAACAGTATATACCTGAATCATACAGAGTAAAAAATATATATATATAGAGAGAGAGAGAGAGAAGGAAGGGGGAGAGAGGAAGGGAAAAATTAAAATTTTGTTATAATGAGGGAGAATCATACCGCTGAGTGACCAGGCGCACTATGATAGATGAAAAAATAAACATTATTTTACGTTCAAAATCATAAATTAATTGCGATCGTCATAATAAAAGGCTAAGGGCAACTGACGAGCTCAGAGCAGTCACTTTAGGTGCAATCGTAATGAAAATACTTATGCATTCCTCATTAAGGAGCGATGCAAAAGCTCAATCAAAAATTCCATCTCATGCCCTTATGCACGCCAAGGTCAACACTAAGACTATTACCATATTACGGGGTTAATATGGAAGTCGCGGAAAATCACTGCACTTGGAGGGAAGTGAGAAGGCGGCGCTTGCGATAACGAGGTCACGCTCATGTTCGCTTGCCTGGGGACGAGTTCTTCTCTGGGATTCGGGAATAATGGGATGTACATCTGGGGCGAGAGAGGGGCGGTGTGGGGCCGGACGCGCGGGAGGAGGGGGGAGACCGCCCCCTCCCCCCATGCGGCGGCAGATCTTTAACCGTGACGCAGGACGCGTTTCTTCTGTCATTACAGAAACAAGAGAGGAAAAGTGGGGTTTTTTAAAAACGTGATTCGCCGCCATCGCTCAAATTTGGAGAGAAAAAGTCGTTAAGCCTAATCCGCGCAATTTCTCAAAAGATTTGGTCGTGTCGTCTTTTATTCTTTGAAATTTTATATGCACAGCCGAAAAGGTCTACTTTACTTTCTTACGGTTTACGCATATATACAGGGTGTTTCAAAATTATGTATACACAATTTAAAAATTTATATTTCGTGAACCAAATATACAATTTGCACAATTTTTCTTTTATTTTAAAGCAAAATAAATTAATTATTTTAACAATGTTTGATTATTTACAAATATCCATGGAAACGATGGAGGGCATGCAGATGAGTTTCAATGAGAGAAAGTTAATTCTAAAATGGTATTGGAAATTTGAAAACGTCACTGACGTTCAGCGTGGATGGAAAAGAAAATGTCGAACAAAAGCACCAACTCGTCTAACGATTACCCGTCTGCGTGATAAATTTGAGGAACAAGGAGCTGTGAACAATATCAACAAGACATGATGTGGGCGGAAAAGAACGTCAAGAAGTATCGAAAATGTTGAAGATGTCAGAGATGCAATTACCCGCTCCCCAAGGAAGTCTACAAAACAGTGATCACGTGAGCTACAATTGAGCCATACAAGTGTTTTTAGAATCATAAAGGACATAAAATTGAAGGCATTTATACCTCGATTACTGCATTTAATCCAAGAAGATGATCCAGATCGACGAACACCATTTTGTGGGTGGTACATTCGAAAAAATGGTGGAATCGATGCTTTTAAAGATTTAATTGCATGGTCAGACAAAGCCACCTTCAAGCTGAATGGCCATGAGAATCGTCATAGCTGCGTTTACTGGGCAGGTAAAAATCCACACTTCACATTGGAGAAAGATGTCAATCTACCAGGTTTTACTGTGTGGATGGGATTCTCCTGTCGTGGAATAATCGGACCTTACAGATTCAATGGCACTGTTAATGGAGAAAGTTACCTTGATATGTTAAAAAAAATATGCAGTACCTAATATCAGAAACATGTTTCTGAATACATTGGTGTATTTTCAACAGGCTGGTGCACCCTCACATTTTCATACAACTGTGCGGGAGTACCTGAACAATGAATTTCCTGAGCAATGTATAAGCCGCAGCGGGAGTGCTTTTGAATACCCTCCAAGGTCTCCAGACCTCACTCCTTTAGATTTTTTTGCATGGGGATACTTGAAAGACATCGTTTACGGTCAGAAACCGCAAACATTGGAGGATCTGTGGATGGCATTTTTAATTATAAAGATTTCACCTCGGCAGCAATTTTCGTTTTTCCCTTATCTAAAAATAATAAATTAAAACAATCACCAAACTTAACAATTTTATCAATTTTATAGTTTTTCCATTATGAGGTACTAATTCCCCACATTTCTGCCAAATTTTAAAGATGTAGCACATATAGAAGTGAAATAATATTTTTTTAATTGTTTAAATGTTAAACATTTTTTACGGCCGTCGCAATATGTTTATGGAGAGATTCAAATGTTTATTTGAGCAAATGCACTACTCCGTACATAACTTGAAGATTTCAGCTTCATATCTCTTCCCGTAGTACCTAAACAGTTATCAATTTGTTTAAAATTTAAGAATTTTTAACTGCCAAACAAATTAAAATATCTAAATTAGTATAATCCATATTTCGTTTTTTCTTAGGAATTCTACTTACGAAAAAAATTTCAACTCCGTAGCACATGCGGAAATACATAAACCTTGAAAATTTGTTTAAACAATTGAGAATTTTTAAAGCCCGCATTGTTGCACTTTTTCAAGATTTTCGTTTTTTCTAGTCAGTTTTGCCCAAAATCCTACCAAAGAAAAAAATTTCGAATGAACAGCTCATCTTGAAGTGCCTAAACATTAGTATCTTCGTATATCCTCCTCCTCTGTAAGAAACGTCGATATATAATACCTATGATACCTATGATGATATATATATCATTATATATCGACGACTCTTACAGAGGAGGATATAACAGGAGGATACTAATGTCCAGTCCAAACTACAAGAGCTAGAGAGCTCAAAGTTTCAGTTTTTGTAGATATGATGGAGAAACCTACAGATAAAATGAGACTTCTTACCTAAGTGACATGAGTTCGACTCCAGAAATTCCGAAAGTTGCGTTTTTTCCCATAAGAAAAGCATTGCGCCATTTTCGTAAATTAATTATGGGCACTTACCGGTAAACTAGAAAAATGAAATTATCAGTGTTGCTAGATGGCCGCAATATCTATTAGGAATTATTGTTACTTTTGCTTACAGTGTCTTGGGTTCGACTCCAGAGACCCCGGAATATCTCCCATAAGTTAGCATGGGAAAACGTAATCTAGTGTGTAGACCAATCTAATAAGTTTAGGAAGCTGAAATTTTGCAAGATTATAGAACTTTTCTCATAACCAACTATAAAAATGGAAAATTTTAAAATTGTTAATTTTTAGGGGTTGTTTTAACCCCATTTGAACATTAAAGTTTAATAATTTTTTAGGTTCTACGGGATGAGCTAGGAAGCTGCAATTTTCAAATTATTTACAGAACAGTGCATTTGCACAAATAAACATTTCAATCTCTCCATATATATATTGCGGCAACCGTTAAAAATGTTTAAATTTTAAACGATTAGAAAAATATTATTTTACTTCTAGAAGTGCTACAACTTTAAAATTTGGCTCAAATGTGTAGCATTAGTACCCCATAATGGAGAAAATGTAAAATGTTTAAAATTGCAACATTTGGGGATTGTTTTAAACTATTATTTTTACATGTAGGAAAAACGAAAATCGCTGCAGAGGTGGAATCTTTAGAATTAATAGAATAATTTTAATGGTGAAATATCTGTCTGAAAAATTAATGTTTTTTCAAGGTGAGATGAAATGCTTGCAGCATGCAAGTACCTTCTACTAGTATATATATATCATCATAGGTAGTCTGTCGGTAGACAGGTCCGTGATTATTCATGGTTAAACCTGGTTCTCCATATACTCCTATTTTCCGCTGTCCTCTTCATATCTTGATAACCCTCTTTTCCTTTCAAATCGTCTATCAGCTAAACCTTTTCCTACCTCTTTCCCTTTTTCAATCTAGTTATCCTTCTATCACGTCTTTAATCATAATCTCTTTCTCCTCAGGTTATGTCCAACCCAGATTGCCTTCCTCTCTCTAATAGTCTGTATAATCATTCGCTTCTCTCCTACTCTTCGCAGCAATTCATCGTTTTTCATGTTAAGCTTTCCAAGTATTTGATTTCATTTTTCCTTAGCGTCCATGTTTATGCCCCGTATATGTGTGTGTGTGTATATATACATATATATCTGTTTTATATTACGGTTCGTTTTTATAATGGCATCGCGGGACGTAGTTGGCCCACCCCTTCACTAAGGTCATAACAGAAAAAATTAAAATAATCCGGGAGTTTTAATCGCGTGAGAAGTCCAAGCTCCTTCGCCGGCCTTCATCATCACCTTCCTGGCAAGCCCATTCGGAAAAACCATGACGACCATTGCAGCGTCAAAAAAAAAAACCAAACAAGGTGCACGAACTTGAGTGGCTTTGTATGTATGAGAAGTCATGGAATCAATTGGGGGAAAACGGAAGCTCCAAATGTGAGCCGCCGTCTGAGTGAAGCTGGTTGAGGGAATAGGGCGGGGATGGGAGCGGAAGAGAATCCTAAAGGGGGTTGAGGCAGAGGAATTGATTCTAGGGGAATGGGCGAAAGGAAGGATAAGTGAGAGAGTCAAAGAGGATGAGGAAAGGGAGTGTGGATGTAGCAGGGAGCGGATGAAGTGAGGGGGAGGGGAGAAGTGAAACTCGGATGAAGAGAAGATGAAGGGCCCACGGGAAATTACCTGTTTCCCTCCCTTCCGCTCTCTCCTTCCTCTCCTCTCTCTCTCTCTCTCTCCGCATCTCTTCGCAGCGGCTATCTTTTATTCGCTCAATTTTTTCTCGATTTCGCGATTCCAGCGGGAGAGCGAATCAAAAAAAAAATAAAACGTCGATTCGCATTCTTTCCGCCTTTGCCTCGCGGCCCCTCCCCCCTCGCCCTCTCTCACTTTCACCTTCCCACGGAAACCCATTCGACTACAAGATGGTTAATGCCATTAGCCCTTAAATGTCTTAATAAGGAATTTCGGGTTTCGAAATTTTGCGAATGTCTCCATTTAATAGGAGAAGCATGTAAATATTATCCAATTACTCTTGGATAATGACAGTATGACATTAGATCTTTATACGAAGCTTGTAATAGTCACGCTGTTTACTAGATTACAATATGGCTTAATAGAGAAGAATTTTCCTGTAATTTTTTTCTACGAGTAGGTAAATTGGTATCGCCCAAGACAAGAAAGCTTAGCAGAAAACTGTGATGTACATTATAGGAAACGGAGAAGTACATTAGGAAAGGAATGGTCCATGTTAATAACATGTTATCATATATTGTTCATAGATATGGGGCGCTGTAGAGCGTTGAACCATTAAAAGATAGAATCCATTTTGGTTTATCTTTCAGTTAATATTCTCCTTTGCAAGACTTCAAAATCAGCATTGAATGAAATAAAACTAGCTTTCCTCGATAAAATTAGAATTAAGAAATTGGAGATCGTGAAAATAGCAATCAAATCGACGACTCACTACGATAACTACAAAACAATCGGGTTGATTAATGAGATCGATAAGGAAGTTATTTGTATCGATACATGTAATCAGTACAAATATTAGAGAGGAACGCCTTATTCAATCATAAGGAAAAAACAGTTTAATCGAGAAATCCTCTGAAGAGGGTGGCGGCAAATATATTTTCCACCTAAAACTTAACTGTAACTTCCATTGTTCACTTGTGAGTGCGCTCTTTAGCAGGTGGGGGAAAGAGCTGCTGGAAAGCGTGGGCGGAGGAGGAGAGATAAAGGGGTGACGAACGAAAGGACACGCGGGCTCAATATAATGCGTAGCCTCCCCTGCGAAGCGAACAACTCACGGCGGATGGGACGGTAAAGAGCGTAAAGAAGCGTGGAATAGAGGGAGAGAACACGACGTTCCTTCCTTCCCTTTCCTCTAAGCCCCATACACTCCCCATCCCCCTTTCATCGTTTCCTATCAACCCCTCAAACCAACCACTACCACCCCTTCAAACTCCCTCCTCCTACCTACTCTCTCCCACTCTCAGGAGACTATTTCCCTCCCTTCACCCTCAGACCCTCCCACCAGCCTCCGTCTCAGTTTTGGCTAAACTAATTCGATTAGTCGCTAAGATGAGGAGGGATTTCAGAAACTCATCAGCGAAGTCGCCCTGGGTACGAGAGAGAGAGAGAGAGAGGTGATGGGGGAAGGGAGGGAGGGGGGAGACGGAGGGAGAAAGGCAGGGTAAGAAGAGTAGAGAGAAGTGAGAAGGATGGGTGTTTGAGATGCTGAGAAAGAGGGAGAAAAGGGAAAGGAAGCCCTTAACAAGAGCGGACGAATGGGGAGAAGGAGAGAGAAAGGAAAAGAGGATGCAGAATTCAAGGGAAATAAAAATAAAAAAGCGAGAGAAGGATGAGGATATCCAAGTCAGGGATGAAAAAGAACGAGGGAGAAAGAAAAGCGACCTCGAGGGAGAAAGGGAAGAGATGAAAGATGTAAGAGGGAAGAGAAATGGGAGGAAGGTTCAGGGGAATGCATCATTGGCTAGCGGGGGAAGGAAAAAGGGGGAGAGAAGGGCAAGGAGGCGGAGAGGAGATAAAAAAGGGAGTGATGGAAAATTAAGACAGTTGCGGTCTTATAAAAAAGAGGGATTTGGCGAGAGGGCGAGCAATCGGGAGAATGGGATGGGGAGGTAGAGAATGGCGGAGGAGGTTGAGAGGGAATATGAGACGGGCGTTGTATCGGAAAAGCTTGAGGGAGGATATCAGTTGGAGATAATGAACGACGAGAGAGATATTAAGGGAGGAGTGTGGCGAAAAGATTGAGTGGCGGTTGAAGCATCCCTCGATGTTGGAGCGAGGAGCAAGCGCCATTGGTGAGGAGTCAATTGATTTCAACAGCGGAAGGAGTGGAAGAGAGAGAGAAGAGGGAGAGGAATTACTGACGATGCATTTCAGTGATAATATACAAAACTGTAATGCTGTTCTTCCTGGTATTATTAGGTAAAACGATTCAAAGTTAACAGAAATAATATATTTTTTTAAACTAACAAATTAACTAATACTAGTAGGCACGTTGAGGCGTTGCTTGCAATTTGGATGTAACGGCCAAAGGAGATAGAAATAACAAACAGATAATATTTATTATTTAAGAAATATACTTAAAAGAGACTTATTGTATTATTTTATGTTAAAATAATCGACTCATGCTATGAAATAGCAATAAAAATAGCTTTCCATCTTTCTTCATTTCACACTTTTAAGTGGCGATTCTCTCTCTCTCTCTAACTCTATCAACTTCACCAATCTTTCTTCCCTCCCATTTTTCATTTAAAAGTAATGGATTCGATTCCATGATATCAGAATTTCTCATTTCCTGATGCTTTCAGTATGATACCCTTGCGGGATGACAAGGCATTTCGAATCTTAGGAGCATCATGTTTCCGCCAGATGACGAGGCACTTGGTGACCTTAACAGAATCATACTCCCGCTGGTGGACGAGGCATGTCTGTTTGTTGCAGGGTTGCTCGTATTTGGATATAAAAGTGAAAGGGCTGAGTGACATTAATTTTACAGGAAATTAATCCATACCAGGGTCTTGTAAGGGGGTTTAAAGATTTTTATATTGTAAGACCTTGATACGTATCTACTATACGCACACACCTCAGGTTCAAAGGAGGAAGTTCCACGCCGAACCCCATATTTCACGCAATTTTATGTCTTCTGACAGCCACAGGAGCCTTTTAGTTGTAAACATCGATACACATTCAATACAGATACAAGTGGCAAAGTTATTTTTGCAGTTTTTAAACAGCTACCAGTAATTGCTTCTCTCTCCTCCTTTATGCAGACATCAGCACCTCGCTTTCTCTCTATCACCCTCTCTCCCGATTCCGTGATTGGTATTATTATCAGGGCTTGCACCTTTATTTAATTTAATTTAGCTTTTTTTAGATTGACGGTCATTTCAAAATTTGTCGATAGAAGTAAAAGATAAAGCAAAAATTTCAATTACAGAAATGCTTCCCGGAAGACAACCTTGTTTTGTTATTTGGAGCTGTACCGACAGCACAGAGAGATCGCTTTGGATGGCTGAAACGGGAAGTAGCAAAAAATGCTGCCGACCTCTAAAAATAGTCAGAATAACACAAACGTAGCAGACTTGCCCTAAACCTTGTTGATGGTAATAGGAAAAGCAAGCCATGCAGTAAAATTTCATCTTTGCCAAGCAAAAATTACCGAGTTAAAATAAAGAAACGAATCATATCAATTAAATGTCCGTGTGGTATTCTTTTAATTATTCCTTGTTTGTACAAACTGTACTAACCATAATTAATTTTTTTCTATAGATTTTCATATACACTTCGCATTTTGCATACAGTATAAAAAAATCAAAGAGTTGGGATGCTTTGAAAATTTTAGGTATGTCGGCAGAAGATAGATTTTTTTGGATGGTAAATATAAAAGATTCAGAGAAAAAGACGATCATGCTTTCATATCAAATCTATGATGGAATATTAGACCAAAAGACGACGAATGCATATATTTCACAGGAAAATGCTACTATATAGGGACAGAAAGTCACTCAAAGTTATGGAGTCATCCTTCGCGTATAGTTCAGTCTTCTCTAGCGTGACGTAGAATTGAGAATTACTTTCGTTCAATTATGGTCCTGTCAATTGCAGCAGCTCATTAGCGAGATAAAAGCGCTAAGCGTTATTTATCTGGCAAAATATAAGCCAATCTATACATGACTGCTGCACAATAAAACGAAAAATATTACAACAACCCATTTCTATCTGCATACGGACTGTATGCATATCGTGTTTGACAAACTCATAAAATCGGCAGTTTCAATTCTTTCCTTCTCTTCTCGGCCAACAAAATCTTGTCCCAGAAAGCGAATCAAAGCAAGCTGAAACGCTCGCCGAGCGGGGATTCGCAAGCGCATTCTATCGCTACTTCTCCATTTCCAAACCCAGGTTAATCCAATATTCGGTCGCATTTTGAGCGAAACCCAACAATTTAACGAGCTTTCCGGAGACGTAAATGTTGACGGCTCTCGCTTTTCGCGCCAATTAAAAGGGCGATCGCGCGCGCCATCATCATTCCGGCGAAAACGTTAACATCTACGAGGCAAACAATTTGGAGCAATTAAAAACGATAGAGTGGAGTGCAAAATGGAATCGCACCAGGATGGGACGCAGTGGCCAGGTTACGGTGAGAAGTAAATTAGGCAAGATTAGTTTTGGTGGCGGGTCGGACAGCGGCCACGGGGAGATTGGATCCTAGAAATAGAGAGTGGGAGGGAGAGGAAGGGAGGGAGGGAGGGAGAGGGAGGGAGGGAGAGAATGGGAGAGTTTTGGGTAAAAGACAGAACGAGGGAAAGGGAGGAGAAGAGCGCTCCATGATGGGAATGATGACTCGCACTTTTCCCTCTCCTCCCCCGCGCGGTCCATAAGAGATTGGCTGCACGGTACACCGAACAGCGGTCCGATTTACGAGTCAACTTTCCGTCGCAACCTGAAAATCTCGCCGAAATAAAACTGTCCAATGCGGACGCTTTGCCAGGAGCGGATCGGGACGCCATTGAGTTCAAATTGAGGGTTTGGAGCCGTCGGATTCCTTCGATTTATTCTGCGAATGTTTGACTCCGGTTGGATCGGAGGCGGCTCTTTATGACGCCTATAATTTTTGCGATATGTTTATGATTCAAGTTTTTGCCTAAATAGTTCCAAAAATACCGTTTTTTCGTCATTCGGATAATGGAAGTAATTCAGTTTTTTATAAAAGTAAACCGGAACCGTAAAGAAACTAGGTCTAGGAAAAACTGAATTTAGATTAAAATTAGCAGCATGATATTCGCTCAGGTTGTTCGGCCGAAAAAAGAAGTGGTTTATAGTGCAACAAAAATATTTAAAACAACCAAAACTACCGAAATTACTTATAGCAAAGCATAAATGTAAATTAAAATATTCAGTACGAGAGTTTTTTTACGCAATCGTTTGCTGACGATTTGTAATTAAGTTTAGATAAGAACCATAGATGCTTCGATATATTTTACTAGCAGCTAAAACATTTTTTCACTAGATCTTTATGTAAAGTTAGGGTGACCAGATTCTGAGGAAGTAAAACCGGGACACAAAGTGTTCTGGGTAAGAAAAACCGGGACATAACCGGGCCAATATAAGTTCTTTAGTTTGTTTGTCGCTTAAGTTCATGCCAAATAGATAAATTTTGCGCAGCTTGGACATGAGTTTCTCGACAAAGTAGCGCATAATTATTTTCAAATCCTAATATTATGTGCACAAAATTATTATAGAATTGGGCATAAAATTGATGGAAACTAATATTTTAGTCATATTTACCGTATTTTCGGGCTATGAAACGCACCCCCTAGTTTTTAGAAAATTTTCTAGAAAAAAAGGTATTTTGGTTGACCAAAGTATTTAGGAAAGGCTACGTCGCGTATCATTTCTAGCCGTAGATAAATCCGTATCTGGCAACACAAATTAAAATATTATGGCATGATAACAGTTAAAAATAACGTTTTAGATAAACTTAATTCGTGAAAGTAAAGAGGGATGATCTAAAACATAAATAATAGCTTCGAAACTCGTAGTTAAATGTGCCCTGTGTGCATTCGGCTGTCGGAGTGCGCTGCACACTTCGCACCTATAGACACCCGTTACCCATTGTATTTATTTGAACTTCATTGAAATATGAGATTTTAATTTCTAATAAATTGATTGCATGTGTAATAACATATAACTGGTGGAATGTGATTTATTTATTCCATATTTATGAAATAAAAAATAAAAAGAATTTTTAACCGGGACAAATACTAAACCGGACGGGACGCCGGGACATCTAAAATCCGGAACTGTCCCGGCTAAACCGGGACGTATGGTCACCCTATGTAAAGTACCTATATAATTAATATAATAAAAGCGTATAAAATTGTTCTTCTCTTCGATCTCAATCTTACCATCCAATCCAATCTCCTCAACGTTCATTATAAGCCTAGCTCACCTACCTTTACCACAGCTATTCCAAAGTCTTTCCCGTACGCCTTTCTTTCCTCCAACTCCCCTCAATTCAAGTCCAACGAATTAATAATCCTTTTTCCGTCCATATCCCACCCACCCGCCCCCCAACGGCTAACCCCGCAAAATCCTCCGCCTCTTCATCCCTCGATACCTCATCCACGCCGACTCAATCCCCTCCCATTCGGAAACTCATCCATTCAGTCTATTTTCTCTCTTCCTTTCTCTCTCTCTCTCCCATCCTCCACTCCATCTCCATCTCTCCCTCTCTCCCTTTTGGGTCGTCGATCCCCTCGTGAAGATCTTGTCCTTCGGACGACCCAAGGCGCTGCATTACTCGAGTCCTCGCCTCTGGAATCCATTCATTAGTTCACTTCAGCCCTGGCCTCTATCTTTTCATTCCCGGACTTCTCTCCTCCCTTCCCTTCCTCTCTCTCTATCTCTCCTCTCCCTCTCGCTTCCCGCGTGGCCCATCCCCACCCTCGCTCTCCGGCTCTGCGGTGTCCTCGGCTTTCTATCGCACGCACATATTTTTCTGAATTTCACCCTTCCTTCATACCTTCTCCAACCCTTCTCTCTCTCCACTTCCTTCTTTCGCAACGTAGGAGATGTCTCTCCTTCTTCGGTCTCTATTCCCAAACCCATACATTTCTCTAAAGATCTTAACGGTCAAATTCACCTTCTATTCGAATAACACTATTTGAACTCTTTCCCTTCTCTTGACTCTCACTGCGAAAACCGAATGTTTCGTTCCTCACTGTCTTAATTCTCTATAAGATTTCGCTTGCAGAAATAATCCTCTTTTTGCGATTTGTCTGCATAATGCATATCATCTGAACTTTCTTCATGTATCTTTCATATATACACACATAAATGAGCGCGAAAGCCATACATATATGCATACACATGCTCTCCCCTATTTTTCATCAATGGCTTATCTCCCTTTCCGTTTGGCTGCCTACGCTTTCTTCCTCTCGAATATGTCTCGTTTTCTTTCGCATTACTCTCTCACGTTGAGATATTTTCCTCTCCTTCGAACGTTTCCATTACAATTTTTCTCTTTCCCTCTCTCTCAATTTCTCTCACATCGGTCAACATCTCGTCACTTCTCCCGCTTTTCTGCTTGATGCATTTTCTAGATCTCCATTCAGCGTTATTCAAACAAACCTCAGAGGTCTCCGCTGTAATAATATCCTCGGGCTATATAGAGAATTCCCTAAAAGAGGACGGATGAGGTTTCGGCCGCGGAGAAGACGAAGAAAGATTGGATTTTTTTAGAATGCGGTGAAAGCCAGGAACGGTGATGTGAAGAGTATGATCGCAAGCGTAAAGACTAGCAGATGAAGAAACTGAAGGCGAAAAGTTGGTTTTGGGTTTAAGAATTAAAAGTACACATTTATTTATGATTTGGTAACATCGAAATAACTTTCGTCGCAAGGTTTATGGATGCTTTTCAAATGCAATACGTACTTATAGTTAAGGACTCGGGCACGCGAGCCTCCGAATCCTGAGTCTTAGAGAATGATTAAGTTGAACAGCGACTCTTTTCTCATGTGAAAACTTGGTCAGGGCATTAATCTAAACCAGGAGGTCAGGAAAAAGGGTAGCAGAATGGCTGGAACAAATAAGATGAAAAACGACTGGATTAGTATTTGGCAAATGGAAGTCCAACATTCAAGGTCATCCTTGCTGAGGATGCCATATTTGTAAATAAGAGAACGCTGCGAAGACGGAGGGAGGGAGAGTGGAAGAGGAGAGGACGAAATGGAAGAGGGAGAAAGGAAATAAATGTTACGCGGGAAGAAAGAGGAAGGGGGAGAGAGAGAGAGAGAGAGAGAAAGGGAGAGAAATACTTTCCGAAGACGGGCTCAATAGCCCATAAGAAATCCCAGGATGCTTGTGGAGAGGATATTTGGCTTGGGTTATTTTGGGAGGAGGGATGAATAAAAAAAATTAATGGCTAGAGCGAGGAGACGGGAGGGAATGGAGGAGGAAAGGAGGTGGCCCAGAAACCACGGATCCGGAGAAGGAAAAAAAGAAATGTTCGCCATCAATGAAAATCTAGAATAAGCCCGAGTCTTTTGGGGAGAGAAAGAGAGAGAGAGATAAAGAGAGAGAGAGATAAAGAGAGAGAGAGATAGAGAGAGAGATTGAGAGATTCCGTTGAAACGTAATGGGACTTTTAGAGCTGAAAATTTAATGTTTAAAAGAAAGAAAACGCCAAGCAAAGCAAACAGAATTATTAATTTCATAATTTGAAAACATTTTCAGCCTGTTATTCATTTTAGTTGACTCGTTCCACAAAACAATGGCCTTGAAGCAAATAATCGATAAATTACATCAAAATATATAATGAAATTTATTAAATAATTAAGTGAATGAATTAAAAATAAAAATTTAATTTAATTTGCGTGCAAATGTTTTAGCTAAACTCCTATTTGGATGAGCGCCAATTCAGGAACGCTTTGTGTTTCAGAGTTAAAACATTTCGACGATTTTCTCTAAATCATTAGATGCACTAGCTAATGGTTTTATATAAAGTTAAAATATTTCTACGTTTTTATCTGAATCATTAGACACCAATGGTTTTATAGAAAGGTTTTCTAAAAATAATAAACTTAAACCTGAAGTCGGATGAAGTTCTAAGAATGTATGGCTGAAAATTTTGTCGAAGAGCTTGTTGGCATGAAAAGTTATGGCGTTTGCGTGAAAACTTCTTCATGAGATAAGATCTTATAAATAACGATTCTCATATCCGAAGAAGACCCCGGTAAGCCTTAGGAAAGTGAATAAAAAGTTGGGAAGGCGTCCCTTAACTGTTCGCCCACAGTCAAAGTTCTTTCATAAAACTAGATTCCTCTCTCTCGTTTAAGGAATCAATTTTTTTGCCCGTCCGCCCGACCTGAAATATCTATTTGCCTAAAACATCACAAATCTTACTCGGTGTCGCAGGGAAAACAAAGCGATCGCTTTCACTACTCTGATAGAAAAAAAGCATTAGGCGAAGAAGGTCAGTGATATTTAATTTACTTTTAAAATGTCAAATAAGTATTGGAAGACTCAAGTTCCACCCCTCATTTCCCTTTTAAATGGCGGGATTCGTACGTCCTTCAACTAGCCGGTCACGGAATGGCTGAGTGAGGGCTTGTAGCTGATCACAACCAGATTATATAACTTGACATTCCGTCTCTGAGTTATGAAACGACGCCAGGACCTCCGACGGGTCATAAAAAGAGCTCTAACTTTTTATATTAAAATACATAAATTAAAAAGACATTTCGTGAAAAATTTGCTTGCAGAAAATTGACGGGCGTGCGCTTCTTTAATAAATATAGCTACGGGATATAGTAACGTGAAATTGACATTTGTCAATATTCAACTCCAAAACTGAAAATCAAACTTGTATGCTAATAGAGAAAAAGCCTGATGTGTCCAGCACAAGACTTTCTCCATACAGAGAATATGCCTGCAATATTAATTATAAGTTGCTCTCGACATCAGCGTCCTTAAGAATAACTATCGGCAATTGCACTCGTGAATAATTAAAAAAATACAAATTTCACAATGAAAAATGCTTTGAATCACTTTTCACATTGAAAAACAATTACTAAAAAATTGTTATTTGTTGCTATGGATAACAAAATATTGATTCGAAAATTTTACCTTAGCAACGGAGAAAAACCTTCACCTAGCGATATTATATGCTCCGAACAAATTCAGACGGAGGATCAAAATATCTCTGAAACAATCCGTTCCATGAAAAAATGTTTCAGAAAAAATTCAGAAAATTATATTATTTACAACTTTTATAATGACAAATAATAGCATTAACGAAACTCTGAAGGAGATATATGGCAAAAACAGAAAAAATAACATGAGTAAATGTTCACCTTCGAATGACCAATTTCAGCTAATATCTATCTCATTTGGATTTTTAATAAAAATCTTAAATATAAAATGTCGTGCTTATTTGATTATTAGTTTTTGAGTCACACACAGACATCATCGATAAAATAGTGAAAACGTATTCAGGGAACCTTAAAACGTTTATTATTATTTTCGTTGAAATCTGGAATTCAATTTTTTCACAGAAACAGTTTCTCTATACTGCGTACCGGAGAAAGATATAATAATTAGCTAAATAAAAATCGCGAACAAATCAGTTTCTCGAATGGTGCAACGAATTTTAGATTTCCTTTAACACTACAATAGACAACATGGCCATGTATGCGAATTGCATTATAAGTTTACATAGGCATCACTTGGAAATTTGCTCTGGGTATTATTGTAGTTCGAAGAAATCAGTACTTACAAATTTAAAGTATTCTGCAAGTGCATTCAGGTTAATTACTTTTAACGAAAGGAAAAAAGAAAGACGCTTCGTCCTTCGCATTACGTGTACATCTGGAGGCTCAATTCGATTAGTTTAAAATTGCGTTGTTTAATGACCATTTGGACAGATAAATTTGCTAACGCAATTATGGGTTGATTAGCGTAAATTACTATCGAGGATTGCAGGCTATCATTCTGTGATGTCTTTTTATTAGATTTCTTAAAATGAATTTATCAGTCCTTCAAATCTGTTATCATTCGTTAAAAGTATTGTTTTGGATGCTGTCAGAAAAATGTATAACTGTAAGGTATGGAGGTAATCAACATTAATGTAAGACATAGTTCTGAAACAGGATTTTATGATTGTGCATAACGAAAAATGTACGACATTAGCGGGGGTAGGGGCAGATGCCTTCCTAAATGTATGCATCGCGGGGCCTCACTCAGAGCATATGTATCGCAATTGAGTCGCAACTTGGTTAATGACCTCTGAGATACTACGCTCAAGTTTTCGTTTTAAATTCAAGCGAGCGCTTTCTGTAAGGCAGCGACCATAACACCGAGAACATCTGCCCAGACAATGAATGAAGGAAAAATAAGAAAGCGCGCCGCTAGAGGCTAATGCATCAATTAAGAAATAGACAGATGCAACTCGGCGAGGAAAAGACCTCGTGACCTCCGCCTCCGCCAACTTCACGGAATTATCTCTTATCCCATTTGCCTCGAACAATTTTATCAGTTAATTTTCGCCCTGTGCTTATTTAGTTCTTAAAAATTATTGTCTTTTGTAGTGTTTTATTTCCTTATACATCTTAATTTTAACATTCAGCGAAAGGATAATAGAGTGATATATTTTAATGAGAAACGGTTTTGAATTGATGCATTTCAGCGGAACAGCAATCATTTAGGACACGGATGGAATATGCTATTAGATCAATTCAATAAAATAACAACTGTGATTATGGAATTCAAAATAAAACCCCAGTCATTTACATTGTGTCTCTAAAGCGCGAAGTCCCACTTCACAGCAAGTTTCACAGCAGGAATAAAATCAAAATAGAAATAAAATGAAACTTCCCAAATTGTTTTATAGGAACGCTATGAACAGGTAATCTCTAGATTATTACGTAAATGTAGCGCAATTTTAGGGTTGAAAGCGTATTAATCTCTCAATATTTATTTATCGAAAAACAAATTTTGGATCTAAATGAAATAGTGCTTTATGAACTTTGCTAGATCTTGCGTGCTATAGTTGAGTGAATGCCGACGGCAATATTGCAAAACATTTCCAAAAGAACCTTTTCATTATTTCTTAATGCAACTTTTCCCATGGTTAACTCTGAAAACGAAATTTCATACCAAGCAAACCGCATCCTGAAAATTCGACTCTTGCGCATTCGAGACGATATATCTCGCAGCAGGACATCTTTTACGTCCTCATGAAGTGCTATAATCTCAAGTTTTCGAGAGCACACGAGAGATCTTTAATTACCAATAAAAATAACCCGATGTAAAATCAAATTGCAATCCCATGACGAGGAAAGGATTTATTAAAACTTTCTCATCCCTTTAATTAATTTCTAATTTACAGAACTAATTGCCCGAAATTCCAATTTCCGAAACATTTACGACTTTATCTTTTGCATCTCGCCGAGCCCCGCGCCTACAAAAATACACTAACAATTCAATAAACAAGACCTAATTACATTCCGCGAGAAAACAACAAGTAGGCGACTGTGACGAGGTTCGACGCCAACAAAATCGATGCTCGCGAGCGAACTGCAATCACAACGGAGTCCCTTTTTTCTGTCTGCGTTTATATAAATCTATTGTTGCGATCAGTTCGGTAACCGCATTAAATACCGAGCGCTACGCAACGCAAACGTAGGAAAAGATTCCATTTGATTTCTGTTATGTTCTTCTTCCTAGCACGATTTCAATTCCAAGAGAACTGTGCAAATGAAAAAGTGCGACTTCGCCTTCAGACTGCCTCAGCCATCGCAATTTCACCGGGCTCCTATTCTCCTAATTCCCTTATCTCTTGGAATCTTAAAGATATCCGAGAGACCCACAATTCTAATCTGGATTCTTCTTCTACCACTTCTTTACCACTCCCTTACTCGTGAGAGAGTCATCGAGACGAAATGCCGACAGTTGACGTCACTGTGACCTATCGCGACCAGTAAACCTCTACGTGACGGGTTTGTACGTTTCCTAAACGACCGGATTCAGGGGCGGAGGAGACCTCATAAAAATTCGAGAAGCCTCTCGCGGCCCCGGAGGTCTCCGGCATCTCCTAGAGAGGGTATCGAACACTTCTTTTCCCGGAAGCCGATTGCTAATTCCCATTTCAGCACGAATCTCACAATGGCACGACCCCTCTTACTGGACCCAGGGTAGAAATGAAGGAGAGAGAGAGAGAGAGTAAGATTGGGCTTGGGAATGTTCGAGGGATAAGCGAGGGCGAGAGGGGAGGGGGGAAGGTGGTGTGAGAGGGGAGGGGGAAGGGGGTGTGAGCGAGAGAATTCCGCTTTCATCCGCCCGCCACCTCCTCCCCCTCCTCCTAGTTCGCGAAGAGATGGCGAAGAGCAGAGCGGGAGTGGGGAGGCCTCTCGAGAAAAGGATGAAGAACGCCCCCGCGCATGTCTTCAGTTTTTAAAGTGGTGGCCACATCATGTTTTTCGCCCCATAGCGTCCTTTGACTCCAGACACTTGATATTCCGCCTGTTTGTGGCAAGTGGACGACGGTCAATTGTGACGAACTTGTGTGGGCCACCGTCCTTCCCTGCCCTCCCGCCTCCTTGCATTCTGCTCTCCCTCTCTCTCTCCCTCTCTCTCTCCCTCTCTCTCTCCCTCTCTCTCTCTCTCCCTCTCTCTCTCCTCTCTCTCTCCCCATCTCTCTCTCCCCCTCTCTCTCTCCCCCTCTCTCTCTCCCCCTCTCTCTCTCCCCCTCTCTCTCTCTCCCTCTCTCTCCCCTCTCCCTCCCTCTCAAAAACTCTCCAGCTTTACGAAACTTTCTCAATCAGTTTACATAATACGAATGGCGGATCGAATGACGTCAGTCAAAAGGATATTTGGTCTCATGAGTCACTGACATCATTAGTACTATTTAAGTTTTTGAGAAAAAAATGTTTAAGATAGTTAAATCCAACAGCTGGGAATTATCAGCGGTTGCGATTCTTGATGGAAAACGAAATACTTATATTCATTATGCAATTTTTGTAGAACCTGATTTTTCTGTGACCATGGCTAGTTTTTATGGTGGCGCTTCTTTTGAAATTTCATTCAAATAATCTCAGTATTAATTAAGATTCAGAGTCGCCCTTTTCGAATAAATCCCAACATAAATTGTACAATTGTATTGAGAATTCAACTTGTTTTAATTTTACATAAAGAACGAATTACAATGTAAAGGCATGCAGGGAATTTGGCAAGTATCTTCCGGTACCGCAAGACTTTTCCAAATAAATAAGTCGCATACTTTTATGACATAATGGTGAAGTATAATCATTTTGAACAGAAATGAGAAGGGTGGAAAGAAGCCCTTTCCTTTGAAAAAGTTTGGAAGCCCAACTACCGGTGTTCCTCGGCTTTCTCCTTTCACCACTGAAAGTGACACGAAATAAATGACTTACCGTTTTGAATGGTTTGTGATTTTTTTGTTGCTCATCTGAAATGTACGGCTAAAATGTTTGAGAAGCTTTAAAGATTCCCCCAAAATATTTGCTCTTGTTTGAAAATAGAAATGGATACTGTCATTCATTCGCAGAAGTTTCTAGAAAGAGCTTCAACGTCATCCGGAGAAAGAATCGTCGTTCATTCATCTTAAAGTGTTCGTAAATTTTCCGACACTGAAATAGAGCTAGGTTTATCACGCCTGAAACCTTCAGGGACACGGTCATTCATTCGTACCATTTACTTTTGTTTTAAATATGCCGAGTGTAGTTGGTGCTTGCCGTACTCATTGTCACATTATGTTATAAAATCTGAAATAGACAAAAATCATTAAACTGATCCGAAAGTTCTTATGAAAATATTTAGAATAACAAACGTTTGCCGCTATTTAATATTTAATCGCGTACGATCTATTGCCAATATTATCATGTACGATGTTTTAGAAACAATATTTACATATTTCCTTAATTTCAAACCATATTTCTAATGAAATAAAATTAAATTACCATTGTGTGTGTGTGTGTATAAATTAAGGCCACAACGTTTTATTGTTTGTTGATAATAAGTAAATATCTGTAAAGTAGTCAGTTGAGAATGCGTTAAAAATTTGTTACTAGCGCATTAAAACATATGCAATGATATTTCACTCTTTTAAATAGGCATTTTGGCAGTGAACATTATCGAATGCGATGTCGTGCGTTTTTTTATATGTTTACAAATCATGTGCCATATATTATAGAGGAATAGAGAAGCTGGAGGGACAAGGAGAGAGAGAGAGAGGAAAGAGAGGAGAATGAAGTGGTTTAAGAGAGAGAAAGGAGGAGGAGGAGAAAGGCTGTTGAAAAGCGAAGTCGGCGGATGCTGGAATCAAGGGCGGTAGGGTCGTCAAACCGTTCCCCAGCGACCCCCAACCGCACCTCTTCCAATCTACCACACCCTGCCCCCTCTCGCCCCCGTAACGTCCTTTTCCGTCCTATCCACTCACTCCTCCTGCAAGGTTGCTCCTTTTTGCCCTTCATTCCGCGGTACGTCTTAAGATAGGAGAGAGAAACGGAGGCGAGGGAGAGAGAGGGTGGAAAAGAGGAGAAAGAGGGGAGGAGAGATGCAGAGGAGGATCTGCAGACGAAAGATGATGGAGTGACTAAAAAAGAAAGGGAAGGATAACTGGAGGGGGAAAACGGAGAGAGAGAGATCAAAGTATCGCGCCCCGTCTCTAGTTGGCTTCATTGGGAGGCTGACGGCTGCGATGCTCACGCTTGGAAAAGGTCACTGGAAGGCACGTGCACGGGAGGAGAAGGAGATAAAAGGAGCAGAGAATGGAAGGAATGGATATGGAAATGTGATGAATGACAAGGAGTGCTCTATATATGCCCAAGAGAGCATTTTTAAACTTAAATAATGAAGAAGTAAAAATAATTTAGCCTACCAGTCAAATAAAAGAAACTGATAAATTACCGCTAAGTAACACGAGAAAAGAAGTTGATATTTGTAACATTTTTATTGTATTTTTACGCTCGGAAAATACATTATTTGTTTTACGTTAGTGTCTGTTAAAATGTGGAAACATTGAAAATGTATTTTTAAAAGATTTTGGAATTCTGATAGCCTTCATGGTCGAAAACACGCATCTCAACTACGTGGGCAAATAATTTCATTATTTCCGGAGAGGATAAAAGTACATCTAGAGGGCGCGTAATTGCAGCAACTTGAAATTATTAATGAGATATAAGTGACGCTGTTAAATATGTAACCTTTTTTATATCTTTTACCAACTTAAATTGCCCGTTCAACTTTATAAGTACCATACATATATTTAAAAAAAATGATGTACAAGAGGCTTGGAGACAAGATAAATGAGAAAGAATGAATAAAATAGTGGCACGGTTGGTTAATGAAGGAAGTGGTTTAAATCTCAAATATAAAAGTACGTGGGAGACGAATATTTTAAGGATTGAATCCGCCAGGCGAAATAAAAAAATAAATATTAACGAGGAAAAGGTCCCATTAAAGAGGAGGGAACATTCTTTTGTTACCGAATCTAATCACTTAACTCGATAAGCCAGAATTTGCATCAACGATAGAAGTAGTTTTCCAGAGTAGATTTCAGGTGGAAAAATGTTTTTAAGAGGAAAAGAGATTGTGTGAGAAGAGAAGCGGAGTAAAGGAAATAAGAGGGGGAAGGGAGAAAGAGAGAGGGAGGAAGGATAAAGGATCGAAACAGAAAGAGAGAGAGAGAGAGGGGAGGATACGTTGGGACGAGGAGGTTGGATTAAAACGACGGCGGGGAGCCGATTAAAAGAGTAAAAATTTTGCACCATTTTGCCGAGGGATAGTGGTCGTAAGGAGAGAGAGGGAGAGAGGGGGGAGAGAGGGGGAGAGAGAGGGGGAGAGAGAGGGGGAAAGGGGGGAGAGAGGGGAAGAGAGAGATAGTGAGAGAGCGTGGGAACGTACACAACGATGATTTCGGAATCGTCAAAATTCGGTGCGGGCCAAAAGGGGAGAAGGCTTAACTTCGACCGCGTTCCTAAGAGTGGAAGTACGAAGAGAAATATAAACCCGGCAAATCTACTGCGTTGCTTTTTTCGGCGCTGTCATTTATTTTGCGCAAGAGGACGGGCGAGGTGGGAGGGGAGCGAAGAGGGAGGGAGGGTATGGTGGAAGGGGGCCAGGTGGGAGAGGGGCGTGGTGGGAGGTGAGGCCAAAAAGTTGAAGGGAAGATCGCAGGAGTAGACGCGAGGAAAAGACGACCGGAAGGTGAGATAATACGGACTTCAGCGATGTCCGAAATGACAGGACGTTTCGCATTTGTTTGACCTTTAATGACTCCACAATCCGCGGAATTTTATTTTCGGAGATAGCTTTTATTCCGGAATACAGAATTGTGTACATGCTGATTTCGGCTTCGCGCTTTTAGAGATGCTGGAAATTATTGCACGCTGCGACTCACACCGTGTCACTGTAAGTGTTTAGCGTCACATTACGGAAATTCTGACGTTTTTTTTTATATTTAAGTCTCTTCTTCCCTCGGTAAACTTCATTATTATTGCCAAGTTAACATTTATGTGCAGATGCAATGTGCCCATTTATACTTCTCGATGACAAGTGGTTAAATGTATTCTTGGTCTGTAAATATTATTAAAGTGAACAGTTATTTCAAGACATGACAAAATCACAAACGAAACGGGCTTTTATATATATATATATATATATATATATATATATATATATATATATATATATATATATATATGGATTCGCTCAAACTCGATGACCATACCACGGTGCCCTTCACTCATCCTTGTAAAAAAAGATAAAAAATATTCCAACTATCATCGAAAACGTGACGTGCCATTATATTTGTATGAATGGATGTTTCTATTAGTTTAGATATATAAAAAAATTCCCCCACATATGTGAGGGCAATAATTTCTTCAGATTACTTACGAAGAGGGCACGAAAAAAGGAGAGTTTTTCAAAGGCTAATTAGGAGGGGTGGATCACTGCGCTATCGCGGGAACACGTTTAATGGCACGGTAGCTAATGTTCGGGTCGGCAGGGGTTGAGGAGGAGGGGGAAGGGGTTGGGTGAGGATGGATATTTGGGTGGGGTGAGGAGGGAGATGGGATGGAGGAGGGGAAAGATGGGGGAGGAGGGAGATGGGGTGGGAGAGAAGGGGGAAGGGGTTATCAAATGAAAAAATGGAACCTCGTCTGAGCGTGGGATGAGAGGAGGAAATGGAGAGGAAGAGTGAAGGGAAAAATGCGCAGGAGGGAGAGGCGGGGAGATTAAAGATAAGTCATGATTTAGGAGGTCATCTGCGTAACTCCTTGTGGGTGAACGTGGAAAGGGGAGTCGCCTTAGATCCTTAAATGCGATCAAGCGACGGTCATAGCGGCAATCGTCCTTAATCCTCATCTGCCGTGCTTTTCCTCCAAAAACCTCCTATTATGTCGTAACCCGCCATCTACCCTCTCTCCTCCTAACTTCCACCCACTCTCTCTCTCTCTCCCCCTCTCTTTTTACTGTAATCTACATCCTTAAAAAAACCTTCCCAAACCATGTGGGGTAGTTATAGATTACAGCACATGGAGAATCTACGAAGCTTCAGGACACGGTGTGACCTCCGCGATGTGTTATGAATAGTTTCCAGCAATGCACATGCACCAAAACTCAAAAATAGAAGTCAGCATTTCCGCTTGCAAGCGTGTCAGGGCATTTGTGAAAAAATGGATTCTATGTTTATTTTTCTCGACTCTTTCACGTCGATTAACGAGGTGGGATCCTCCATTAATCACCTGCGCTTGTTTGCAAGGAAGAAATACCATGGGAATATGATACAGTAGGAATAACATACATTTTATGCCGTTTCGTTCACAGGAGGAGACGTCGGTCGTTAAGAGGCTAATATGAAAACACCGCGAAATAACTGGCACGATAAGTTTACGGTTTACGCAGCTGAAAGAGTTACGGTAACCGGGAGAGTTCTGGTGATCTGCTCGATTGGTTCGTAAGGCGTTTCTAATAGTGTTTCTCGAAACTTTTTCATAATAGTTATTTCCACGCGACAATAATAACACAATTTTGTGAATATCTTTACTTTTAGTAGCTACACCAACACTAAAGCAATTACTGCCAACGAATAACGCAGATTCTTAAGAGTCAACGAAAATGTCGGTAAATTGTCAACTTTTGGCAATCGGGTCACTAAACCCATCATTTATCCAACAAATTCAATACCACGTCTGCCACAGTATACGAAGTATTTGTAATATTACCCTTCCTTACCCCTATCAACTAGATTAATACAAATAATGCTTAATACTAGTATACACATTTTTAATTTCATAAATGTACATTTCTAGTATAGTTTGATTACATATAAAATATAGCTGAACCGAACAATAAATTTGTAGCATGACTTTGATCGATGTGTCGCATGAGGTAATGGCGAAAGTATTTTATTTCAAGGCAACAGATGGTAAGGTCAAAACGTTTGCGCAAACCATATGCGTGTTTATATACAAATTAGAAATCCTCCATGACAATTGAACGGTTTTTGATTCTAAAATTTACATTATTTTTACTGCACCCTAAGAAATGAAAAGCACTTTTTTCAGTCTCTAAGGGTTGTATTACTCCTTCATATATCCAAACGAAAAAGATTTCCCTTTGAGTGATAATCTGTCATATTATCAGGGAATTAAACAGCCTCTCGCCTCTTATGTTCAGATAACCACTTTTCGTCTAGAATATTTTGCCAACTTTCCGGCGCGATTTATACAGAAAAGGAAATTATCATCCGATTATTAATTCACATTTACTATTGATTACAGATTACTCAGTAGAATGCTTAACTGACCGTAATTCCACATCTAAATTTATAATTTATACCACTCCGTTCTAAACGGTCGAAGGACCAGGTGGCGAAATGCTCGGACATGGCGACTGATACCGACCTCGAACATCCATATAAGAAGCGTTCTAACCGCGAAGCAGGTCCCACGCGTGAATAATGACACGTCAATCAATTCATCTACTCCGTCAGTCCTTGCTCCCGATTGCCGAACTAGGCACGCCATCGCCGAAGAGAATTCGCCAAATTGTCGTCTCGCTCAACGAGGGAGCTCGATCGAAACGGTGCACGTGGTGCCCACCAATCGCCAATCTCGGTGATAAAAAGGATCCGGCGACAGGGCGAGGAGCAAGCGTGATCAATTTCGCAAATGGGCATCGGGGAGGGGAAGAGATGGACGGAATGATAGCGGAGGTAGGGTAGAGAGGCAGGGAGGCTGGTGATGCAGTCTCCTGTCCTTCCGGAAGGGGCCGGGGGTTGAGGAATCGGGGGCGGGGGCAATGATGGCAGCGTAGAGAGGGTCGAGAGGTGCTCGGGTAAGAGGCGAGAGGCAGCATCGCACGGGCGACCACCTGTTACCAGGGGTAGTGGCGGCCTCGGATGCAGGAAGATTAACAAGTGGGGAGAGGAGATAAGTCCAAGGGGATGGGGCGAAGGGTGGGTGGATTCAGGGGGAAGAGGAAGAGGGATTAGAGAGGGGGTGGAGGTTCGAGGAAGATGTTGAGACCACCTGCCCGAAGGCTAGGGCCATGGGTCGTAAGGGGTTGCCAAAATGGTGACACGTCCAAGGGTGCCAAGTATGCGGCGAGAGGGATGGATGGGCTGTGGATGGATGGAGCGATCGGCCTTGGGAAAAGGAGTGGGGAGGGAGGAGATAGGGGGAGGAAGGAGGAGGGGGCGGTCAGAAAAGGACAGCACGATCGAAGGACGGATCGATGTAACTGTCATCGTCAAGGAGTGATAAATTTTCATACGTTTGATATACTGTCCACTTCAAAATGTGTCGTCCGATGCCACCGTCAAAAACAATGCTGATCAAGGGAGCGGTACTTTATGTTTGCTGATGATGTTCCCAACTGCCCGAGTGCTTGACCTGGCCCGGAAAACTGTTGCGAAATTTGGCGAGAACGACTATCGATTGATCATTGTTTCCCGGTTTGATGCCCATGCACTAATCAGCACATTAAATTTATCCTCATTTGAATGTTCCTGCTGGGTGAATGATTAGACAGTCTTTAAGAGCGCTTGGAATTTTTATCCGATAATGGTGGAAATTTTTTAAAAGCTTTATATCGATATAGTCACACCATTAAGTGCTAAAAGATCTGGTAATATGTAATTTATATATCCACAATTAGATATAATTAATATAATACCTCGTAAATAATAATATAACGAGGTAAATAATAATATAATCGCGAGACACGCCCAATCGGAACCGTAGCATAAAATCGCCTCGGATGACGCCAGGTTCGCAGCCAAGAAGTCGGCTTATTCCCAAGGATAATAAGAGAAGACATCGAAATAATAAAAAGAACGTCGAATTTCAACAGAGAGGATGGCTAACCATTATCCTCCACGTAGTAACGGCTCCTATTTCCAGTAAGTCGACGGTTGGCCAAAGGAAAGCGAAAAGCAGTGACGACAGCGGCCGATGAGAGGAAAAGGGAGATACACGCGGAAACCAGAGGAAGGAACATCATTTTGGCATAAAAAAGCAAACTAATGTCGGAAAACAACTGACAACACATCCCAGCGAAATCCTTCGCACCAAACACTTGACGATTGTTAGGGATATTTTGCTGCGTTTCATGTCCTGCCACTCGCCAATCAAGGTGAAATGTAGGGCAATAATTAGATACTGAATGATAAAATGGATGCCTTACATTAGAAAATGCTACCGAGCTGGTTCGATCCAGGATCCCACCCAATCTGAAAGCAGTCAAGTAAAAGGTGTCGTATCGATTAGAGCTGGATAGTTTGACAGCAGTCGGCCGGTAACTAGGACCGGAAGTAATTCCGCCTCTCCGAAATAACCTTTCGGCAGGACAGTGGAGATCCAATTGGAAAGAGGGCGCGAGGAAAAAGGGAGGGGGCCGTGTGCACATGCGCCTCTCCGATGCCGCCAAACAAATCCTCATTTTCGGAGTAATTAGAACTTAATGAAAAAGCGAGGCAAATACGCAGAACGAGAGGCGTGAAAGGCTTCCCAATAGAACATTTCCGCTGAAATACGGTCTGATGGAAATCTGATTTGCGCTAGGCAGCACCCCAGAAAGAGTATAATAGACAATATTTTGATTTAGTTCGGCGTGAATTCACTTATGCAACCATTTTATCGACGATGAAAAATTAAAACTCATCGAACATCCATGGCTTGGGATAAAATGTATCTTGGATATTCGTCTATTATTCAATCTAAGTAATGTATAAATTACACTAAATTCCATTTTAAGCATAGACATACAGCATGTAAATATCATTAATATAATTACTTTAACTGAATTTACTTTAATATAAAGCGTTTTGGGCATGTAATCATTTTATTTTACTTTATCATATAAGTAGCACATAAAGTTATGTAATCGCGAAAAAAATCGGCTTGGAGATTTTGGAGAAATGCACGTTTTAGTTGCCCCCGAGTCCAAAACAATGGATTTCGCCATGACGTCTGTCTGCCTGTGCGCAGCTCTAAAGCCTAAACGAAATCAAACGATATTTCGTATTTAGACATACAATCATCCAGAATAGAGATTTATTTTTAAAAATGACAAACGATTTTGACTGAAATTCGCTAAGTTATAGAACGTGAAGTCGTAAATAATACTGCATAAGTCATATTTCTCAAAACTAACTATATAGCGATCGGCGATATTATAATAAATCCATTTATATGTCCAGCTCCTCCTAGTTCTATTAACAGCCTTGGTCCAGCAAGAATGCTTCAGTGCCTGTTTGGCATCCACAAAATACTTATCAAGTTTGATTTTCATATATATGAGGCCATCAATATATTAATACTATTTACGTGCAGAAGATATTTTCCGCAATTATGTTTTAGCAGTTCTTTCCAGTCAAGAAAGAGTGTCGAGAGACCAGACGTGTATGCGAGGAAGTTTGTGCAATATATATTGTACAGATTTTTCACATTTTCTTACTATTAATGTGGAATGTTAAGTATATTGCATATCATTAATACCGGCATTTATTGAATTTCACAAACGTTTAAAAGCATAATAACCGACCAAAAACTGAAATAAAGATTTCAATTTGGTTCTCGTTTAATGTTAAACGGAGACTTAAAATATAATTTCTCAGAAATAATTATGTACTTGGTATGTTGTGTGGCAAATCAGCTTCTTTGGCTATTATCGACAGAAACGATAACGATTTTTTACCAAAAAATCTAAGACTTCTGATGAATCGATTGTGATTTTACCAAGTTTTGGTTTCTGTGATGTCATCAATTATATATATGAAAATAAAAGCCCTTTCCAGTATAAAATAGAAGAGGATAAATATTTTTGTGATAAACTCGCTCGAAATAACAAAGGCGATATATATAAATGAGCAGAATTTCCTAAAAGCATTAAATGTTCAATGTAATAGATTGATGTTAAAGGTTATAAAATTTCGTCTTAGTGAAACCGGAGCAAAACAGCAAAATTAAGAGAAACAGAAACAGATTTTGAAAAGCGCGAGATATGTTTGCAAAATTCGATATTTCATCGAGATTTTTTTAAAAGGATAATCCATCTTGTAAAATAATTCCCACGTGGAGAGGAAAAAGATTATTTCCCTTAAAGTTAAAGCTACTGTGTGTATGTGTGTGTGTGATATACGAAGAGACCGGAGAACACGAGGGGAGGAAGAGAGAAAGGAGAGAGGACGAGGGTTAAGGGCGGAGGAAAAGGGAGAGATTCGTCGAAAGCCGGAGAGTTTTGGGGAGGGAGAAGAGATAGGAAGGAGAGAAGATAGGAGGGAGAGAAGATAGGAGGGAGAGAAGATAGGAGGGAGAGGAAGGGGGTGGAAAACGGGGGACGGTCCTGCGTCACTTCCCCTTGACGCCGCTGGAGTCTGAATTAGCTGGGTAATGATGACATTGAGTGACGGGAGACTGAGAGGAAATGGGAGGCTAATGGAAGAGGTGAAAAGAAGCGAAAGGGGAAGAGAGAGAGTGATGGAGAGAGAGAAAGAGACGGAAAAAGGGAAGGGTACGTATGTGTGGTTGCGCGGCGCAGACCAGGCAAAGAATTCATCGCTAAAAGGACTTGAAGGCTAAGTTACGCCTCGAAGCCTATAACGCTTACGGGAGCAACCCCGAGTTAAAATACGGGCTTTACCAAACCACTTGGGAAAAATAAGTGCTCCAGAGACTGGCCGCCTTTGAGTTTCACCAAAAGAAAAATTATGTTATCGTTTCGACAGTGCGATCAACATAACTGTCAAGTTACTAAATCTCTTATTTTCACCAAAATAAAATTAATATATACTTACTTATAGCTTTAAAATGTTCCATGAAATTAAGAAAAAAATGTGGAAAGTGGATGACGAAATCACTTTCATTTCAAAATATGAAAACGTACGCATTCACAGAGACGAATTTATCAAAATTGTTTTCAACAAAAGTTTCAGATGAAATATTTCAGCGGAATGAATTTAGTAACGCGCCTCTCGTAAAAAAATAAAACGTCGCAAATATTGATTTTTTAAATCAATCTTTCCTTAATTTAAAAAATAGACTAAAAAATCATAAAGTTTAATCTGGTATGAATGCAGAAGGAAATATTCGCGATTTTTCAAAATAAGGGCATTTATCCATTCATTTCTAACATTTCATCGCCCCCCGAGTCAAGGAAAAGTTTTCTTTGTAAAACGATCCAATAAGCCTCACTCGAAAATTTAATTTATTTACGACTGCCGAGCAAAATGAAAGTGTGTTCCAGTTGACGGGCGAAACCTCTCCCACACTTTTCTCGAAATATGTCCCCAAGGCTCCCGCGTTCTATAGATGTTCTTGCGGAAAAATACGAGAGAGCCACCGTATGCAAATTACAATTGATTTCCACGAGTGAAGAACGTAGGAGTAGGAATAAGGAGCAGGGGGCGGGGGAGGAGGGACGTAAAGAAGGGCGGACCATAAAAAGAACGGGGTTGTTGCGGATGCGAGAATAAGGGAGGTGTCCTCGCTATCTTAAGAAAAAAGGTAAGGACTTACGAGGGTGGAAAATGCGTGGGATGTGCAAGGTAGCGGAGGAGAAAGAAATGGAGTTAGCGAAGGGTAGAGAGGGGATAGGTGGGGAATGGAGGGGGGCGGGAAATGGAGGGAGGGCGGGGAATGGAGGAGGGCGGAGAATGATGGGTGGGGAATGGAGGGGAGCGGCAGGGGAGGGAGAGGAGTGGGAAAAGGAGAGAGGAGATAGTGAGGGAGGAAATGTATCAGATCAACGCTTCGGCGAGAGAGGGCGTTCGTGACGTTTGGCCAATGATGAAGTCGGAGGCAGTGCCATCTCTTTTGCAGCGCTCATCTGTTTTAATTCTTCCTTCCTTGGGGACAGAGTAATGGGCCATGTCGAGGTGCTTCACCTCTCTGCCTCGGCTCTCTCTCCCTCCCCCCCCCTCTCCTCTCCCCCTCTCCCCTCTCTCTCACCCTCTCTCCCCTCTCTCTCACCCTCTCTCTCACCCTCTCTCACCCTCTCTCTCCCCCGCTCTCTCTCCGTCTCTGTTTCCTTTCCTCCCACTCCTTACGCGAGGGTGCAAGAAAGTGAGGAAGGGAAGAAGAGAGAGGTGGAGTGAGATTCTGACCCTTTAAGTCTTGACCCCATCCGCTCAATCTAGAACCACCAAGAGAGTCACCACGCCACTCTAAAGACATGCCAGGGACACCAAACACTCCATTCCTCTCATTCCTGAAAGTTCTCCCATCTCTCTCGCTCCCCTCTCTTCATACTCGTCAAAGTTTAGGGAAAAACGAAAAGGATGCTGTTTCTTATTATATTTTCATCTTATACTATAAAAGAATCGAAACTCGCTTTGATGCATCAAACTCTAAACTGCCACCTCTCTTTTTGGATAATTTTTGTTTTTATCACAAGATAATCAATGATTTAAAAAGATCAATTACCTGTGGTGCTAAAATATTTTTCACGAGCTCGGTTTTACTGTGCACACAAGGAAACTATGATATAATTTAATTAAGGTAGAATTTTCATCCAAAATCTCGTTTAATTTAATTATAATTCTTGGCTCAACTTGAGGATTTCGATCCACTTTTCGCTCACCGAAAAATCTCATCTCGTATCTCTTTCGCCGGCTACCTTAGAATTCATATTCTAATTTCCCTGATGGGGTATTATTAACCCCATCCGTCCCCCTCTTCCCCTGGTCATTCTCTCCTTCCAGACATCCCTTCCACTCCTTCCTTCCCTCTGGAAACTCCTTAAACCGACTTTATCTTCTCGTGGCTCTCCTCTCCCTTTGTCCCCAGAATCCTTTCCCTCGCACACTCGCTTAGATGAGTTTCCGTTGCGGGAGGTGGTGGGCTTCACAGCAAAAAGAGTAGGACGGCCACAGAGAGAGAGAGAGAGAGCATAAAAATAAATCGGAGTTTTTTCTGAGAGTTGTTAAATTTTTTTCAGCGTGGCGAGAATTTCACGAAATCGAATTTCTGTCGCTTGCATTAGAGGTGACGAGAATAATTTAAAAATTCATGATGTCAAATTGTTGGTTCGTTGTTCTGTTTTGATGCCTGGTTCATTGTTTTACTGAAGCACTTAAATGTAGACGAAAATTTAAGTTAGCACTTTCAATTCCTTTGCTTCTCTAAAAAATTTGATTTTTTCCATTATTTCTTTACTCAAAATTCTATAATATATATTTCTTAGAGATATTTTATATATTTCTCATATTTGGCTAATTTAACTATGACCACGATAAACAGAAATTACATTTTTATTAATTAGCGCAATTGCCCGTCAAAAATGACGGGCAAGTATTAATTAAGTATTAAGTTAGCATAAAATTTAAATGACGCAAGTGAGGGAATAATTGCAGAGCAAATTATGCGAGACGCATTTTTTCACCGAAAGCTACCTTTCCATCGGAGTAAAGAATCGCAAATCCGATGTATTGTTTGCTGTCTATATTTGTACGTACCGCCTACATTTTAGAGATTTTTTTCCGATTACTCCCCAGAGGCTACTCATAAATCCATCAAATTTATACCATATGCAGCTCTAATGTAAAAATAACCATTCTCTAATTTTGACGTTTGTAACTTTTGTCATTTTTGAGTTATTTGGCATACGGTCAGAATGACAGATGAATCGAATACGTACGCGATTATTCTTTAGAAAAACGCTCAAAATTAATGAAGCCAACTTTTATATGCAGTCCAAAGTAAAAAATACATATAAAGTTTACATAGTTGAATGTTTCAGAAAGTAATAATAGTTTTGGAAATACAAAAGTTGCGTGACAAAGAAATATTTATGAATATTTATTTGTCAAACATGAAGCTAGACAACGTTTTTATTCCCAAAACAAAATTCACTTCCTGGAACATTTAATTATGAAAATATAAGATTTTTTTTACTTTTTAGTGAATATAAAGCTTGATTTTACTAAAATAAATTTTCATAAATTTTGTTTTTCCGTTTTTAGCAATAGATTAAAAATATACTCTTCTTTCGCAGAAATGTTGCTGAAAAACTTTGAATAATACAACAATTTTAATCTCTATACCTGGCTTCTTTAACACAATATCAACGAAAAACAGAAAATTTGTTTGTCTTTGATTCCATTGTATTATTAATCGAGACCAAGGTATTGTTTAAACTTCAAGACAAGGTCAAAATTTCATGAATATGTCGATAGATGTGACGAAAAGTTATTTACCAAGTCAATCGTACGCAAATACACAAAACCGGCAGCAATGCAAATCACCTTTATGAAGAAAGATTTTCACAGAAGAAAACGTCAAATTTTTGTGTTAAAAACTAATTTGTTGATGAAGGATTCTTTTCAAAAGTCGATGGCAGGAAAACAAAATTTATTTTTTATTAGTCTTTCTCTGTTTCAAGTCTGGAACTCCTACGACGGTTACAAGTAATTTCAATACGGGAATTATTAATGTGCTGCACTCCACGTGTTAACCAAATAAAGAAAAGAAACTCTCATGAAATCGAGCGCATGACTTCAATGTTGACAATAAGCCACTTAAAACATAGAAGTTGCTCTGGCAAATAACTCCTGAAAGTTTTACCGCAAAAGAATGAAAATCTTTCGAGTTATGAGCGGTATTCTCATCCTCCCATTTAACCCCATAGACATGGGACAGTAACAGAGATTGAGACAGAGAAAATGAGATTATATTCTACTAGCGGAGATGTTATAGAATAAAAGAGTGAAGTAAATTATTTGTTGTTGTTTCGTAATTTACCAGATACACAATCAGGGATAAAAAATCGGCGGATGCAATGACATCCTAAAACCGACTAAATTTTCACGCGAAATTCCTAAGATCTGATTTCTGACCCATGGCGTACGAAGACGAAGAAGGCGCCGAGGGTGGAAATATGAGAAGGAGAAAGGGTTTATAACAGCCCACGGATTCCAAGGTCTATTTGGGCTAAAAGGAAGGACCACTAGGATGCATTCCACGGGAATGTCCACCTCACGGGGTTAACGGCAAGACTTCAGACAAATGATCCGCCGATGGAACTATGCTACGCCTCATGAGACACCTCGTGTGATCGCACGGCGTTATGCCAACTGAACCGAAATGAGGAAGCCTATGGCGGGGAAGGGTCAGAATAAGGGCAGCGGCAAACTTCAGTTTCTGCTCAAGATATTCTTCTTTGGGAGGTGGACAGACAATGTTTTTTCAAGATGCTTAAATTCCAATTTATTGAATGGAATCTTAAAGCGCGGGATGAATATTACTTGCTTTTAAATATTTTTTAGCGAACAGCGGAAAAATTGCAGTTAGAAATAGTTTAATAATTAAGCGTTTTATGGTTGAGCCAAAACATGACGAACCCGCGAAAATCTACGACTGGAATTTTTTGCTTGGTGTGTATATATTTTTAGACAAGTTGTGGTATTTTTCATATTAATTTATATAATGCATTTGTTGATATATATTGTTGCCACCTGGCCTTGTGACCAAACTGTAGCATCTTAAACTAATAACAATAAATAAAATAATAACAATAATGACAAGAACGAAAGATCACGTTAGATAAAAATACGAATACTTAAAAGCGAAATGTGCAAAATTAGAAATGACAGATAGGAAGGGAAATGCAAAAAAGAGGTAAGCTAGAGGTGAGGGTAATAATTAGCAAAAGCCAAAACATGAAGGAATAAGGAGGGGGAGAGAACAATGTAACAACACGTATGCGCTTTGGTGGTCTGCAAGGAGAGAGAAATTGCCAAAGGGAGGGAGAGAAGAGAAGAAGGAGTTTAACACCGCTTTTATTCCCGTCCCTTTCATCCTTTTTTCCTCCTCGTTTTTCATTTTTAAGAGCAGGTAGCATGGACTCAAACAAAACCGAAAAAGAAGACCCCGAGGGCTAGCGAGAGGAAAGGGGAGAGAGAGTGTGGCAAGGAAGGGAGAGAGAGAGAGGGGGAATTGAGTGCTGGAAGAAGTGTGGTGGAAGAGGGATAGAGAGAGAGAGAAGGAAGACTGGCGGCTGGGGAGGTAGGGAGGGAAAAGGAGGAGGAATTTTGAGAGTATCCGAGAGGGAGGAAGAGCAAGGTAGAGGAAGGTATGGAGGAGAGGGGGAGAGAGAGATAGAATGGCAAAGCAGTGTTGCTTAGGCCTTAGGAGGAAAAGACGTTAAGTAGGCTGATGTTTGTTTGTTTGCTTGTTTTTTTAAAGGGGAAGCAGCGGAAAGATATAAAGGAAAAGAAAAATAGTCCACGAATCTGGGAGGGTTGAAGCATCGCTGAACGAATCTATGCTTAGTATGAAAATGAGCAGATATCCAATTTTAAGTGAGGGGGGGAGAGTGTGTGTGTGTGTGAGAGAGAGTGAGAGAGCGAGAGGGGGGAGAGAGAGAGGGGGGAGAGAGAGGGGGGAAGGGAGAGGGGGAGGAGGAGGGGGAGAGAGAGGGGGAGAGAGAGAGAGGGGGAGAGAGAGAGGGGGAGAGAGAGAGGGGGAGAGAGAGAGGGGGAGAGAGAGAGGGGGAGAGAGAGAGGGGGAGAGAGAGAGGGGGAGAGAGAGGGGAGAGAGAGAGAGGGGGAGAGAGAGGGGAGAGAGAGGGGGCGAGAGAGAGGGGAGAGAGAGGGAGAGAGAGGGGGGAGAGAGGGGGAGAGAGAGGGGGGAGAGAGGGGGAGATAGAGAGAGACATTCTTGTAAGGAGTCACCGAGATATGCGTGAGATAAAAATAAACTCCTCCGAGGGAGAGAATGTTTTCAAGTGGCGAAATTTTCTGATGTAGGTATGGAAAATATAACGAGATAAGGCATTGCCCAACGAGGTCATGAACTCTTCAAGATTTTCATCGGTGCTCGGTGAAGTGATATTTTACGTAGAAATTGAAATAGGAAATACGTTTGAAACTGAATAATACGGCATAAGTTGATTTGATGGAAACAAAAGTTGTGGGAAGCATTCGGATCTTTCCAGAAAGGAAGAATGTGTTCGAAATTGTATACTTGTGTGTTCGAGCCGAAAAAATTACTGCTAAACGAGAAGTGAGGATATATGGCATAATGCTTACATGTAAGATTTTTTTAAGTCCATCCAATTTATTTATATTTTTAGATAAACTAATGAAGTAACGATTTTAATTATTGAGAATCTCACCTTTTTTATAAAATACGAGAAACAAACGTTGGACGTATTTCGCTATAAATATGTAATTTATTGCGTTAAACATGGAATGTGTCTAGTTTTATCTCCCTAGTTGAATGATGCTAGTAAATCATAGAATATATTTGTATGCTCACTTTACGATAAAAAATTAGTACGATTTCAAAAGGCCGTAGACTAATTAAAATACATATCTACTCACCTTCACATCCGTTCAAAAATGAAATAAACAAAAATAATTTACTGTATATCAACCAGTGGGATAAAACCACAACATATGTGGCACGAAAGGAGAAATGCTTAGCGACGGCTAAAGCGCTTTAAGATGAAACGGAAATATCGAATAGAGATCATTGGGAAAGGGATTACGCGTTAGATTGAGATATTCCGGAAAAAAACAGAAGGAAGAGATGCGTGGCGAGGCGGAGGGGAGAAGAGTGGGGTTGCGTGCGTGAACGGGAAGATGCGGTCAACTGAGGCCGCCTTTTGGGGAGCGAAGGGGGGTTGAGGAGGGTTTTGGGGTGGATTCTGGGATCGTTCTTTGGCTCTAGTGACCGGGCAGAGTCGGCTCCTGCACCGCGTCCCCGGGAGGCGCTACCAAATGACCATATCGCGCTCCCCGCTTTTCTTTTGTCCATGAATCACGGAAATCCCTTGCGCCCCGGCCGAGGGGGGGGGGTGGGACAGGGCCTCCTTGATGGAGAGTAGCTGGCGGCTTTACCCCCGGCCGGAGATAGGGAGAGTGGACTCGGAGGGGGGGGGGGGTGGAATTGGGTCAGACGGTCGGTCGGGGGAGCGGGGGCGGCGGATCGACTTCGGGCCGTCGCAGGGCGGAGGGAGAGATAAATCAGAGCCAGGAGGGTCGCGAGGGAGAGGGTGGAGCTGCCTGTTGGGAGGAGGTAAAGGCGGAGTGGGTAAGCGTTAGATAAGGACCTCCGAAGAATGGCAGAGAGGATGGGACAATGCTTAGAAATTGAGTGCGTCGACGGAAACTATTTGTATGCCAGATCGGATTCATTTGGTGACATAAATGTTTCATTAACTTCGCGTGCAATATAATACATACACAAGTGGGAGTAATGCGATCAAGTACCGTAGCATAAATTAGGAGCGTTTCTCCCGGAAGATTCAGGAATTGGAATTTTGATTCTTGTTACTGATAAGCTGATTGTTCTGCCTGAGTGATATGGTTCAAATTCGGTGTTATTTTACTTCCCTAAATTTTCTCTCAGTTTAAATATTAACCAAGTTTCACTGTAAGATTAAATAGGTTTAAATTTTAATTTTATTCCCGATGGTATGGCAGCTCAGGTTGAATGACGTGACTCGTGCATGAACTCTTAGTTTTTTTAAATTGGCAGTTCTGATGGAGTGATATGACCCAGATATATGACATATGCTATTGTATTTCTACGAATTCCTCAAATACACGAGGTTAAAATAAATGACTCGATGTATTACACACATGCAAAAGAAATTGTGGTAGCGATTTTCCTGAAAAGTAGGAAACCTAAAGACATGACTCTTACAAAAATCCTTCATATTTATATTTGCTTGCGAGGTTTTTAATCTGTATATGCACGCATAAAAGAGTGAAAGATAGGAAAATATAGGGCTTTTTCCAAATAATTTTCCAATCTATAACGTATTTTTGAGCCCATAAAGAATTAATTATTGTTTTTTATTTTTTCGATATCCTACAGTTTTGGTCCTTTGTTAGTACCTCAATGATCATTCAAATAAGCAAAAATTACTATTTTATTGATAATATATAGTTATATTTTGACAGCACTTAATTCGTAATAATTGAGTTACTGCGTATACGTATTTTATAAAATTTTACGATATTACATATATAGAAGCCGCAATATATTGCATAAACCTTGAAAATGAATATTTAAACGGAATGAGCCCTACACTACAATAGAAATGAAAATATTGCCGCTGCTTAGAATTGGTTCCTTGGAGAGAAATTTACGAATATGTGACGCCTTATGTAGCGTGTGATTCGAAAGTTGGCGCGAAAGGACGATATAATCAGGCATTTGGTACCCAGCATAGAGAGAGGTAGTGCCTTGTGCTCGCCAATAGTTGCACGAAATGTTTCAGTCGATTACTACAATAAATTTTCAAAATGTGGTGGTTTATTGTTTGATTATTGATGATCAGGCACATAAAGACAATTTATTCGCTGTTTTATGATCATAACTTCCACAATCATAAAAGGAAGTTTGAGTAATTGAGTATATCACTGGTGACCGAAGAAGAGAATTCTATAGTCGCGCCAAAACAGAGACAACACTCCTGCAAAATATAAATTGGAATTCGTCCATAACGTGAAGGGAAGATATAAGGTTTGGCGCGCATATCTAATTAAATAGCAAAAATAATAGTAATAATGGACCAAAGTTTGCCTACATTTTAATAACGTTATTAATAAAGGTTTTCTGCTTTAAAATTAAAGTTGCTTTAGAGGTGCATGCTGTTGTACACTAGTACGATCTCAGAATAAAATACAAACCTTATTTTCTCTCTCTCTCTCTATCTCTCTATAATTAATATATATACACGCATACATATATAGCCAAGGGATAAGGAGATTTCCGTGTTTTTAAATATAGTTCCAGTTTTTCGGCAATGGCAACTATTTAAGCAACGTATTTCATTCGTTGATGTACCCCAGGTCTTTTTTAGCAATGAAACAGTTTCTGTTTAACAATTCCATTCTATAAATCTTTTAGCTGTTCTTAACACTTTTTTATTAGAACGGAGTGCAGCTCTGGCATAAAAATATTTTTTTTTTCCTTTCGTCAGAGAAATTGAATGTACATTTAATATCAAAGCAAATAAAATAGAAAAATATGGTTTTTCATTTCCTCCCTCGTATTTAAGAGTTCGTACTTGGCACGATTCATGACGTAATGTGTCATTTATCCTGCAAAACCTCGACTGCTTCGAAACCTACGGTCAACACATAACTGTTCAACTAAGAAGCCAGATAGGAATCAAAGTTTTTAATTCCAAGTATTACTGAACACAATAAACAGGTAAAACGTTTGAAAATGGTTTTCTCTTATGTTGTGTTTTCTTGAGACAGAGTTGTCAGTGTTAGATTGGGATTTATACACTGTGCATGCAACACGTGAATTGATCCACGTGCTTTTCTCTATTGACATTTTTCGGATTCAATTTTTTGTTAGAATAATCATGCTTTAACGGCATTCCAGTGAACAAACGTAACATTTATTGACTTTTGGGTGCTTAGCAATAGTTAAAAATATATTTAAATAGCTTGCGAAAAAATAATTTTTTATTAAATGTGAGTGAATTCAAAGCAACGATTAAAACACCCATTCAAATGCAAAAACCAATTATATATATTCTTCATATCCTCTTATATAAATATCCAACTCCCTCTGAATAAATTATTGCCTCAGTTCACTCTCGCTAACGACAAATCGGGTGCTAACACAATCGCTTAAAAAGTGTATAATTTACACGCGTGACATATTTTTGCGTGCTACCGCGACATGGTAATCTTAAATTTTGTCAATTCATACCGTTTAATGATAAATTGAAATTGCGTCTGAGCTCGCGAAATAATAGAATGCAAATCGCATGCAGCGTTCCCATCGCTCCTGAAGTAGGTATACCGATCTCTACTGCCACGTACGCTGAAAATAAAACAAGACCCGAAGATACTCTCAGAGCGCTATTGCATTAGCGCTGCATAATTGACGAAGCTTTTACTTTTAAGGAAAAAAGAACAATAAACCAATCTCCCCTAGAGATGAGATAGAGGTAGGTTATTTTTTTAATTTTTTGTCCTAAAAGGCGCACTTGTAGGAGAAGCCAAGACAACGGAGGCAGAGCGAAGGCGTGGCAACGGTGGCGGAGTCTAAATAATTCAGAGTCCCATGTCGACTGACTGCATTGCCACAGGCGTGCACCGCCGACTCCCGCCATTTTCTCAGCGGCGATGAATAAAACGGAGGCGGCGGGTGGAAACGAGGAGCGAGAGACGAAGGAAGGGCTTAAGGTGGTACGGCTACCTGATATCAGGGGCGATGGCGGTCGGTGCAAATGAAGATCATGAGCAACGGATGAAGATTGGTGTGCTTACAAAGGCGTGCGATAAATGAGAAGTAGATGTCCCTGAGATAGGAGGAGACTTTATACAATAGAGGCTCTCGAACACCGAACACAAAATGACGAAATAAATTAGATGGCAATTAAAAAGAGAAAATTATGAGATCTTAGAAAGCTAAAAAAGCATAAAATATTTCTGCATAGTATATTTAAAGTAGTTGGAGAATTTATATGACATAATTCCCGGAAGGAGTAATTCTATGCGATCTAGCTTAGATAGTATGCCCGTAATAATAATCAGAGTAGTTTAATTAGTGTTACAGGAATTAGAATTCCTAGATCGCATAGAATTGCTCATTCCGGGAATGTTTGTATGACCTTTATTATATTACCTCATGATGAAACGATTACTTTACATAAATGATTTCATTAATGGTTTAAACTCTTATTTTTATTTTCCGTGACACACATGTTAACATAATAAATAATATATGTTTCCGATGGCATGTAGTTTACTACCCAATTAACTCAAAAGCTGCAAACTTTAAATAATTAAGGAATTTACACTAGTCCCAGTTTAAAAAAATCGTACGGAGGAAATTACTTGTATCGTTGAAAGGTGTACCTATAGGCCAATGTATGCAAAATATGAATATAACACTAAAGATCAAAATTGTCATCTGAAATAAACCAGGTGCACTTTAAAGCTTCTATATTTTATGCGTTATTAACCGTTGCTATTGCTTAGAGATTGATTCACTTTCGAAAACTTATACATTTAATCAGTCCTTTCAAATGCACAATTCGAAAAATTAAGAAATACTCCCATCGGAAATTGACTTTTTAACAACGTAAAAAGTAGTTAGGTCCCTGCAGCACATTTTACGATAAAACGGAAGGCACATTTTACTGGTAAATTCAACGGTGGCCGTATTTCACGAACGCATACGATAAATCTTTTCAACGCAATTCAAAATGGCAGGGCATAAATCATCGTGTCCTACAAAAAAATGCAATCATCGTTACTGCCATGCATAAAATTATCAGCGAGAAATGCATAGGAGTACAAATATTGTATTATTTCAAAAAGTACTCGATTTGATTTTACTTGTACGTATATGAAATTTTCTCATGGAAGAAGAACTGGTATAAAATGTTATCCGTTAACCTCTTTTGCATCCTTCTTTCGTCAAAATTCTACCAAATTCATCAAGGGAAATAAAAGAAGCAGTGAAAAGACTTGATGCATAAGTAAGGATTGCGTGGCGTTAAATATTGATGATTTTAAAAGAAAAAAAAAGGAAGAGGGAAACGCAGGGTATTTGACATGGCCAACAACCCAGCTGGATGAAGAACGGCTCAAAGACAGGGTCGCGTGGCATGGGGGTTGGAGGTCATGAGGTGTGAGGAGGGGAGAGGGTTGCGGGAGAGGGGTGTGGCCCAGGGGTTCGGCGAGGGGTCGAAAAAGCAGTTGGAATAAGAAACCTTGGATGAGAAATAAAAAGCCGCGAGAAGACGACTTGGAGAGCGAGGGAAGGAGGTCGGGGTTGGTGGACTAAGTGGAAGCAAAGGCAGGCACTGACGAACTCTTACAGAGGCTCGCTACGTGTTCGAGACGCCGGTTTGCGAGTGAGTGAGGCGAGCGTGGGTGGGATATGCGTGTTTTGCGAAGGGGTGGGTGATGGCGAGGGGTTAGGCGGCTCGGCACAACCTCTCATAAATCAGTCAGCCAGAGCGCGAGGAATTAATGGGCCGGCTTGATGGACCGGGATAAACACGCAGGTCGGCTTCCCCCATCCCTCCATCTCCGTCCTCCACCCTCATTCTCTCTCTCCCTCCACCTTACCTTCTTAACCGCCACCGACGCCTTCTTCCTCCCCCCCTCACCCAAATTCCCTTCGGAGCTTTTTATTCCTTCCTTTCTTCTCCCTCCTCCTGCTCTCTCTTTAACTCGCTCCTTCTAACTGGTCGTTTAATACGGAGGGATGGGAAGAGAATAAGGTCGCCAATGGAGGCGACATTTGTGTCTCAATGCCTTTTTCGCGCAAGAGTTCCTCGGAGTGGGACGACTCATTTACGGTTTGCGAAAAGGAGGCAAATATGATCTGCAAGATGTGCTGCATAGTATCGGCTCGTTGTGGTATTAGAAAAGAGATAAGTTGGTTGCAACATTTTATATGTTAGCTTTTCCCTAAGGAAAGAAAAGCTGTGCTCTTAATTTTAATGTTTTACATGCATAGAGAGTTTGCTCCGGACTGCATCTTAAAAACGCTAAAAAATATTCCAATAGCTATTACAACATTACAGCTAATGCCTGTCTGCATAGGATCTTTAGATCGCTTTATTCCATCAATTTCTTGCTTGGCAATCTCACCATTTGAGAGGGAGGAGTTTTCTTCGGTGTATCTCTTTGAGGACATCCGTTGGGGCAGTTGGATACTAGCTTGGCTAGTTCCGTCTCAACCAAGAAAACATCCGCGTTGAGAAACGAGAAAATTGATCTGCTAAGATAGTTCAGTGGTAGAATATCCGCCCGGCAAGTGGAAGACCCGGGTTCGATTCCCGGTCATAGCAGACTTTTTTCTCGTTTCAAAATTATTCCCAACATTACAGCTTATGCCTGTCTGCATAGGATCTTTAGATCGCTTTATTCCATCAATATAATTGGCTTTAAAACTTTTCTATACACATTCGTATTTTTTAGAACCTCTTACAACACAATGTAATTGAATTTTGAATTTATACAAAATAAAAAAGTGCTGTTGAAAAATGTGTGGAAAGACCAGTTTTTTCGAAATGGGACACGGAATGACAAATAGTCGTTTATTGGTATGGAAGTGAATATCCCTTCCGGTCATAACTTTTCAATGAGTTTCCATAGTCCAATAGAAGACGCTGGACATGGCGTGAACTCGATCCAAACCCTTTCCTCCAACCTTTCTGCTTATCTACTCTCCTTTTCCTCTCCTCCTCTCAACCTCCAAAAAATCCTCGCTTCCGCGTCGTTCATTCATCGTTTATTCTCTCTCTCTCTCCAGTTCTACTCCTCTTTCTAGCTTCTCTTTCTTCGACATCACTCGTTCAGAAAGCCTTTTGTCGCTCTTTTCAAGTGGCGATCTCAACATTTTTAGGACATTTGGAGAGCACGGCTCCTTCGGTTATATACGTATCAAGTGGGGTAATAAGAATGGGTCTGTGCCTGGCTAAAGATATAGGATTTATATTTCCTTATACCACACTAAACATTTGGAACATAGGGTCATGTTACCAAGAAAAACCTACAATATTACAATAAAAAAGATATCGTTTTCGTCTTTGTGAAAATTAACTTACGTAAAAATTGTGCTTGTTGGGATACTCCAATCATAAAAAGACATATGGTGAAGAAAAAGATCCCAGAAACGCGCTTCATTTCCGTTAAAGTGATGTTTTTGGAATAGTTAAAGAGCGACTTCACTTTGGGATTAAACTTAAATATTCACGTATAAAAATAATCCCCATTTAGAAATAATTGAATTCTATGAAAATAGGAAGTAATCTATTAAAGAATCGCATAGTATGCTAGCCTTTCTCACAAATAAAAATTTAAATCAATCGAAGTATATGTATTTTTATGTACAATCACAAAAGTTATTGTTACTCACAGAGTATCGTTGAACAGCGTTAACCGTAGTTGGTTGCGAGCTCTTACCTGTAATAAAAATAAAATTATGTAAGTTTAAAAGCAATAACATAAATAACCGTGCATTAGTTGCGCATAACAATTGATTTTTGTCTAAATTTGAGTTAATTTAAAATTATGGCTAATTGGCAAATTTAAAATACTTTACGATGCCATAAAAATGATCTCTTTCAATCCTAAAATTTAATGCATTTTCATAATCGTCGATTTTAAACGTTTAAATTGCGATTGTACGGTAGGATATTTACTTCGCTGCGTATAGAATTTTCCAGAAATATTCTAAGACACGATGAACAAGCTCATTCATTCACATACGAAATATTTTCTTCTTCGACCAAAAAAGCCGGCAATCCATCCCTCCCAGTAGCAGATGAACTTTTAAATGCCATAAATATCCTAGAGTTAAAAGCACACAAAATCCAACGCAGTTACGTCGGCATCGAGCGTCGAGAAATTTCCATTTTTTTCTTCTGTATTTCCTCCATTTCCTACCTGAAGGTAAGTAAGGCCGCAGTCACGGCGACGACTGCATTTGAGTCCGTGACCGCAACCGCCTGGCCATTATGATGATGATGATGATGATGATGGGGATAATGATGGCCCTGGGACACCGGGAGAGAACGGCGCCTCAATGAGAGATAGCTGCGCTTTGGACGGGGCGAGAAAGGGAGGGTAAGGGGATGGAGGGTAAGGGGATGGACGGTAAGGGGATGGACGGTAAGGGGATGGAGGGTGGCCTACCCTCGCAGGAGGATAAGGCAACCGGGAGGGGAAGACGAGGGCGGGTAGAAGAGGGGAGGAGACTGGTGCACGGACGAGCACGTGAAAGAAAAGGTTTTCTATTCTCCGAGAAAGATTCCACGAACACGAATTCCATATAATTCAAGCGCGAGATAAAAAGCACTTGAGAGGTATGAAGAGGAATTTTCATCCGACAAAAGAGGAACTATACGGGACGCTTTCGACCCATCTCGGTCATCGAGGCGGCTTGTATTACGGACACGCTTCGCCTTCCTCACGGGCGATTAATTTCTATGCTGATTATCGCTCTTTTTCCGCATCGCGGATACGGACAAATATTCTGGGTTATTGAAGACGAGAGGATATTAGTATAAAATATTGCTAACATATTAATAAGAATGTATTGCGTATAAAAATATTTATGCATCATAGTTTCAGAGCTTTATTATTGCATTTGATGAAAGTAAAAATGACAACTAAATTTATAACTTAGTTGTAAGATTATATATGTATTATGTATTTGCATGCATTTATCCTTATACTACTTAGGCATTGTTTTATGGCAGCCAAAGTAAAAAGTTACAAATGTTTAACCAATAAATGACTATTTTTACTGCTTTGTGCGAAAGAAAACATACAAAAACACTGAATACCTTACAGAAACATGCTTTTAATTCGACTAAATACTGATCCTTTGACTATCAAATAGAAAATGGAAATACTACGAAGCGCGAATATGAAGTAAAAAGTCGGAACAATCGCGAAGACGGGGAATCGGAATGAAAGTTTTAATTCGGAAACCCGGGCCAAACACCGTCACGGCGCCGCTCTTTCGGGAGAAGTAGAAAAAAGCGAAGAAAGGAAAAACAACCCATTTCAAATTCGAAACGCGAAGTTGAGAGGCGTATCGTGGAGGCGTTACCAAAAGTACGGAGAGATGATAAGAAAACGTTGGTCGTGAGTTAGAAAGAGAGAGAGGGAAATGAGAGGGAAGGATGCGAGAGAGGCGGAGAAGGAGGGGGGAGGGAAGGGGGGGATGAGGTTGCCATAGGAGCGGAGAGGAGCGTGAGAAAGTAGCGACCGCTGTTGATGGCTCAACCTTCTCTCGACAGACACACACGCTCGGAGGACGCCGCGAGATGATCGGAGGAAGGGTCTCCGTTACCAGGGATACGAACGAAATCAAGATCGCCGATCGTCTTCCATTCATCGTTTTCGGTGGAAATCAAGACGTCTTGGGATTTTACAGGAACTGCTAATTAAACTCCGGATTATGAATTAATACGAATGAATCTGAGATGTCGTCCAAGAAAATGAAATTCACTCTAACATGCCATATCTTATTGCTCTTTCCATTTATCAGCTTTCTTCATGTACGTATTCCACCCTAAGAAAAACTTCAGCTAAAAAAATAATATAACGGAGTTGGTTGAAAATTTAGGGAGTTAAGTACGTAATAAAACGCATACATATTTTTAACGCCTCCATGATATTGAATACTTCTGTTCAGTATTTCTTATAGCTTAAACTAAAATTATTTATTTGGACGTATAAAAATATATTTTTGGTCACACGATGGCACTGGATTGCGCGAGTAGAGAAATCGTGATAAACACTTTTAAATGAGTACGAAAAAAGGAAGATTTACCTCTTAATTAACTTACGGAATTATTTAACTTTCATGATATGCGGAAAAAATTTAGAGTGCTGAAATTAAATTTTCAAAAAAATGAACGCACGCGCCGGCTTTCCATTAAAACGTTTAATGAACTTTTAATCTAGTTACTTTCGAAAAATATTTCTTTGTAAGTGAGGCTTAATTTCATGAACGTCGAATAAAACGTGATTATTTTAATTCAAATAGCAATGCGAAGTTTTATTAATTAAAAAATCGCGCGAATCCCAATGATTATTCATAAAAGCTCTTCACCCGAATGATTACATGGTAGCAGATGAGTTGGCTGAAATGAAAAAAAAGGACGTCGAGCGCACTTAATTTTCAAAATTCACTCTCTATTGAAGCAATGTGTGTGGCGAAAACATTAATTAGCAGACTCTGGGGTCACATTTTTACGATCGACGGAAATGACTGCGACTGTGTCATCGGTGAAAATGGCGGCGGAGGTGTAGCTCTTGCCTCCCGTCCTTTGAGAGATGTGGAGTTAGCCTCTGAGTTGGTGTACCGAAATCAACTTTTAAAAACTGTTAAGAAAGAACTGCATAAGCACATCCCTAAATTGATTTAAAAATAATAATGTTCACTTAAATATTCGGAATCTATGACCTCCTCTCCCTTTTTGTTGTTTAAGACATACCTCACCGCAGTCAAACAGTTGATATTTAATATTTATCTCTTTTCGAAGTAATTTCAACCTATTTATGCTTCACTATTTTGCTGTAGCAACGTTTACAAAGCGACACTATACCATAGTAACCCGGGTAGATAGTTCATAAGGGTTTTTTTTAATCCTGCTAAAATGCAAACGGTCTGACAAACAGACCCCTAAAATTAATAGGGTTTATTTCTGTTATCAACCGAAACTATCCTGAATATCTTAGCTCTTCTCACTGATACGAAATTTTGCGCACTGACGGGCTTTCCGAGTTTTTCTCGAAATAAGATAAACCGGCGGAGCAAGACGAACTCGAAGCTAGAATGGAGCTTATGAACAAGATTTACAGGTTTGAACTAAATGAGATGCGTGTTGCGAGTATGGAAAGCGCCACTCGTTAGGAGCCTAGACGGAATGGCACTTAAAAGCGTGATTTTTTCCTATCTCACTCCCCGCGCCTCCAACGCGTTTCAGTGGACGATGATTGTCGATTCTCTCCGAACCGCGGGATCGAGAAAAACGGCATTAATGAATACGCGAGCATTTCGAAAGATATCTTCACATTCAAATTTCCGCTTTGAATTTTAGTTTAGCGATTCGAGCGGAGCAAAAACAGCGGCGTGAGTGCTTTTGAAGGGAGAGAAGTGCATCGTGAGAGAAAGTGAGTGATCGAATGGGGGAGGTGAGCACTTGAACTCGGAATAAAAAAGGGGTAATGAATATGTTGCATCGGTGAATGAGCGGCGTGAAATGCGTCGGCATGGGAAGTTAATGGTTTCGAGAGGGAACTTGGAAAGCCACTACATTGCTATGCGCATACACAAATGTATGCTAATGGCTCACTCTAGAAGAGTTACACATGTTATCATTGGCCGTAGGAATAATAATTAGGGGCAACAACACAGAAACAACCTGAAACTTTGAAATGCAAAAATTAAGGACGGGCATTTTTTTAATTTTACAGCTACCTTCACACTCCTTCCATGAGCAACTATTTAACAATGTTCTCTAGCAAAGAGGGTAAATTGTTTATATTTTATTTTGATTTAAACTGACATTTTAATTGAATTGCCGATACTTGTGCTTAACAATAAAATATTCATTAAATCACACATTTAACTAAAAGTTTGATAAGTAAAAGTTGTAATACTATAGGAGCTTACGATCTGGAATGAATAAAGATTTTAATGACTGCACTACAAGATGGGCAACACGAACCTGCAGCACACTTAACTATATTTGGCGTTCACATATCCGGTGCGATAATGCGAGAGGGAGACACCTAAGGAGGGAAAGAAGAAACACGCTCGATAGGTAAGTACATACATACATACATACATACATGAAAGATTCAAGAAGTCACGTATTCGCTTATTGCAGCCTCCTCGCAAGGGTCGCCTGTTCTCATTCCGAGTGTGTGTGTGTGTGTGTGTGTGTGTGAGAGAGAGAGAGAGGGAGAGAGAGATTCTTCACGCAAACATGCATGCAAAGTATTCACGAATAGAGGCTAAATCCCCTTGCACATGCATAGGCAAGTGATGGGCTCTCTATCCCTCACCCCTCCACGCGCTGCTGTTCGCAATCTCCGCCCAAAAGAGAGGAAGAGATCATCTCTCTCTCCCTTTCTCTCCCTATGTATCTATATGCAGAGCCCATCAAAATGCAGAAACAAAAACTAAGCTCTCCTTCCCAAAACACGGGAACGCGAACGAGCGACAGCCGGCCGTTGGATGGAGTGGGCATATCGAGGCTCTTAAAGCCCTGACTCAGAGATGGAAAGTGAGCGAGAGAGAGAGAGAGAGAAAGAGGTAGAAGGGAAGCGAGAGTTTGAAATAGATATGCAGTGGACAACTGGAATAAACAAAGATCATTCCCACGCTTAAGCAAAAACACGTATAACCTTAGAAGAGAGGATTACTTTTTACACAACAGTTGCGCATGGAAAACAACCCCAGTGGATTCTCATTATGGCGAAGCTAATTTTAATATGAACATCCTTTCGTTTAGATTATCAAGAGTAGACCTCAAACTACTTCGTTGCAGGTAATGATACGGTTTCAGTAGTCTAAAAGTTGTTCTTTTTTATTCTAAAAAGTGGTTTTATTACACAAAATCTGTCAAACGCAATAGATTTTGCGCATTCTTGAAAATTGAAAATTTCGAGGGGAAATGATCGATAAACCAACGAATTTATTTTTTTTTCAACAACGAGACGGAACTGTTGAAATATTAAGTCAACAGTTTCCACATGTTATCATATAATTTCACGCGCGTTCTCTCGGATGAACGGTTTATTTCTGCGAGCATTGTAGCAGCAAATCAAATTATTTGCACTTAATAAGATCGAACATTTTACAAAATTACAGGTTGAATCTATAATTAATAGATCAGCAATTGTATCGGTCGAACATTCTTGCGGCGAAAAGTTGCATTATTTCTCTGAATTCACCGGGACGAGGGTTCTCCAACGTAGCATGGAAACAAAGCGGTGCGGGTACTATTCCCGAATCACCTGCTAAGGGGAGGGAGGGAGGCATCAGAGGAACGTCTTATTCCAACTTTCTCTTTATACCCTCAAAAAACCCAGGGGAGGGTGACTTTAGATATCCCATTATTAAAACAACCCACCGCAGAACCATAATTTTTCCTTCGCCTGCCCGCCCCTGGTCCTAGGGCCAAAGGAACACCAAATCAATCTTTTCCACCTTTCCTGAGCCTTTTCCATTCCTCTACTGCCTCCCCTCCCCCTTCCCATCTGGTTCGCCCCCGCCACCTCTGCGCCTCCGATTCTCCCGTCTCAATCCCAGCCCCACTCACATTCTACCCCAAGCTTCCCCCGAGTGGGCCTGTTGTAGCCCAACATTCCCCCTCCACTTTCTCCTATTTCCTTTTCTCTCTTTCCATACCTTTCCTTGGAGGCAGTGCTTAACCTACACCGTAATTATCTCCAAACTGCTCCATCCCTCTGTGCATCCCTCAGCGCATTCCCACCGCCTTTTCCAACCCCTCGCCTCGCTCCCACCCTCTCTCTTCCTTGTCACTCTTGCCACCCAAAGGAAGTGACCGAGCAGAAGGCGCTTGGGGGAGGTTGATGGCGGATGCTCTCGGGATGTATACAGGTGGAAGTGAGAGAGAGGGAAAAAGCACTTTTCGGCCTAAAGAGAATGAACCTTTTCCACAGGTTAGAGCGATCTCACAATTTCATGGATTTATAGTTGCTTTTAGTGAATGTTAAGTCCAATTCAATGCATATCATTGAAGATAATTCTATACATAAATAAGAATCAATTAAATTAAATATCTTCTCTAAAGTATTTCATTGACTTAGGTGGGTATAAATAACAAAGATACTTCAACCCATGATTTCAAAAATATTTATGCTATTATGATGTTTACATCATTACAGAAAGTGAAAAATGCAGTGAAATGTTAGCTCTAAAATTGTTTTTCCCTGCATTTCATTGTATATTTTTTATTCAAAATCAGTCTGAAATGTCACCCCCAAAATCTATACGCATTTTTGTAGCTTTTTACAATTGACCTACTGGGAGATATTAGTCAATTTAACATCTGTGTCACAAGATCTCACGATAAATCATAATTAAAATTGGAAATAATATCGAAAATGACACGGACACTGAAATCCTAACGGTTGCTAGTATAGCGCAATCAAGTCTTTATTTATAAGCGAAGCTATGAATGATTGTCACCTCTTATTTAAAATAGCCATCTTTTCATCACGAACCTCGGTCACAATCTTTTTTTTTCGAGCAGCGTGAATAAAGGGAACGACAGACGAAAGAATGGGAAAGATGTGGAGGGAGGAAGGGAAGGATTAACTGGTGGAAAAAATGAGATAAACAATGGGAGGGGAAGAGGAAGGTGCTTGATCTGCTCCACCGGGAACTCGCGCGTACAACAGAGAGAGAGGAAAAGAGAGAGAGAGAGGAAGGCACAGTGGAGATCCGGTAAATGGCGGATCAAAAGAGGAAGAAGCATAAAGATATTACGTTACAGTAAAGGAAGAAAAAAAGGGTAGGTTGGTCGGAGACCGAAGCAGTGGGGATAACGAGAATCGAAGCAGTGGTATTAGGGGTGGAGGGAGGGAGAAGAAGGCAAAAGGGAGGGACGGAGGAAGGAGAGGGAGGAGGGTTACAGGCGATGGGATTAGATGAAGTCATTACTTCGCCAGGGCGGTGGGTTGACCACGTCCTCTTTCTCCCTCCGTCTCTCCCTCCCTTTCCTTCCCACTCGAAACACACTGATACGCACACAAACACAGGTCAGTCGTTCTCCAAAAGGTGTATCGCCGGACTGTGCCCGCCAGTGGCGCCTCGGGGGAAGGGAAGCAGAAAAGCGAGTCTATTGAATGAAGCAGAGGCAACGAACGATGCCGTTGGGCTATTTGGATTCTTGATTAGAAAAATACTCTCTTCTGCGAATCAGTGGTGTAAAATGTCATTATAAACTTCAATGCTAAAATGCTAATGAAAGCGCCGATTACGCAATCTGGTTGATGTTTTTCTTGGCAGAATACAAATATAGACAATAAATAACAATTGAGCAGCGATGTAGAATGTGCGCCGGAGTTTAATCCACAAGCGGTTCAAAAGAGTAAAAGGTAATAGAAAGACGACCATTTACGGACGAGTTTTCTCTTTTGAAAATGGAGTATTTGTCTTTTGTTTGATGGTGGCGTTCCCGAGGGTCAATTGAAAACGATCTGTTCCTTTATACTCCAAAGTAATTTACTCAATTATATTTTTATATGCTTCACATTCTCAATCCTAAAATATTAAGATGAAAGAAGATAACACTTAAATGCGAAAAGTTATGGAATTATGTTGAGTTAAACATTTTTTAATTTTAGATTCAAACCTACTTTGATGAGAATTTCAAGCTTTTTCAAATGAAGCCCAATATTGTTGCGTATCACTGTATCAGAATAAGCTGAGATTACATTATAATGCATTTTTCCCTTTCAGAAGTGTATTCATAGGCTTAAAATAGCTATGCAACTGAGACAAAACAATTCCATATCTGTTTTTGATTCGAGCAAATATTGAACATTTGTACAGAGAGAAAGATAGAGAGGGAGAGAAAAACAGGGAGTGAATGTGCTAATAAAGAAAAATTTTAAAACGAAAAATTCGCCAAACCCGAGAAAATTTATGAAAAATGATTTTGTTTCATGATTTCCGATAAACGAGATTACAAATATGCGATTTGTCGACGTGTTTACTAACGAGGCGAGAATGTTTGTTTTACACCCGGTGTGCAAGTGAGAGGTCGTGAAAATAAACTATTGTTATCACGAACGAAGGATTTCACAGAGGAAATCTTGGTCCAGTGAGTTACTAAAATCAGAGTGTTTTACACTTTTTTCACGCGTCCATTTTCTCCGTCGGCAATTTTCCATTTTCCTATTCACTCTTTCTTCCTAAACTACTTTCCTTCATTTCCCCGTCGCACCTAGTTCTAGGCACAAAAAGAGCGCATATATAATAATAATAAATATTTATTATCCAAGAGACCATACAGTTTGTAAGTATAGGTATTGTCAATGATACAAATATACTGATTTACAATAATGCAATAAAAAGACGACAACATTTGCATGTAAGAAATTCATTAATGTCATATAAACATGTAGAAATGAAGTATTTTTAACTGCTTTTTTAAATAATGTTAATTTGCCAATAATACTAATTTGAATGGGTAATTTGTTGTATAATTTTGACCCTATGGTAAGGGGGCATCTACATGTTATCTTCCTGCTGTGATGCACAAAATGTAGGTTTTCATGTTTTCTAGTACCATGCTTGTGCACTTCATGGTTTTTTTACAAACATTCTAATGTTGTATTTTACTAATACAAGAATATTATAAATATATTCACTTGGAATGGTTAGCATATTCAACTGAATAAAAAGATATCTATATGAAGCCCTGTGAGGAGCATTCAGCGTACACATTACAATGTGCTTTTGAATAAGGAGCACCTTGTGCAGTAACGCTGGAGATGAATTCCAGAAAACAATACCATATGAAGCTTTTGCATAAAAATAACTATAATAAACATATTTGAGGATTTCAAGAGATACTGTCTCTCTATTTAATCTTATGCAGTAGAATGATGAATTCAATTTTTTTGAGAGTTGTGCTACATGTTCTGACCAGTTTAATGTTTCTGCAATGTGAATGTCCAGGAATTTGGCATTGGGAGTAGGAGTGATTCTTACATCATTGAGTATTAGATTTGGGGTAACCTGAAGATGTGACTGAGAGAAGTGGATCATTTGAGTCTTATCATAATTCAGTTGCAGCCTATTACTTTTGCACCAGCTGACCATGTCGCAGATGATTTTTTGACCTTCCACTTCAAGTGATTTAGTGTCTGCTGCTGAAATGATAAAATTCGTGTCATCTGCAAAGATGATGCTTTTTACTGTTGATTTCTTTGATTTAAGCGGGAGATAACTTATGAAAATTATGAACAATATAGGTTCAAGAATAGAACCTTGGGGAACAACAGTTTCACAAAGTTTTGTATCAGAGCTCTGCTTAGCATTATTAAACTTGAGAATAACTCTCTGTGACCTATTGGTAAGATAAGACTTTTTCTAATCATAAACAACCCCTCTGAATCCCAAATTGTAACATTTGTGCAGCAGGATTTGATGATTCACCATGCCAAAAGCATGACAAATAAAAAAATAGTCCTAGGGTTTGATTTTTGCTGTCAATTGAATCTAAGATAAAATTTGTAGCCTGGAAAAGAGCTGATTCTGTTGATCTTCCCTTTCTATAGCCCCATTGTGAGTCAGATATTAACCTGAAATTTTCAAGGTAGGTAATAAAGTCTGTTGAAGAAGACTAATTAAACAACTTAGAAAATATTGATAAAAGAGAAATTAGTCTATAGCTGCATATATTATCCTTTTCCCCTTTATATTTGTATACTCGTATAACTTTGCTAGTCTTTAATGAATCAGGGAAGGTTCCTTGCCTTAAAGACTTAAAAGGAAAATACTGGTTTCAAGATAAAATCTTTGCATTTTTTCAACAAGTTACCATGTACACCATCTAAACCAGCTGCCGACAATTTACTTAATCTATGCAAACAGAGATTAAGTTAATCTTCATTGCAAGGATATAAATATATTGAACTAGATGCAGATTTATTACTTGAGTCTCTATTGATACTATCATTGATATTAAAAGCATTACTTGGGAGTTTTAAAAAAATTATCATTTATGTAATTACATAGTTCTATTGAATCAGTTATAAGTTCACCATTTCCATTGCAGACTTGAGGTATAAATTTGGTCTTGTGTTTACTAAGCTTCCTATTTACTATTTTCCAGGCCTCTTTAGTTTTGTTTGTGGCATTAATCAATAATTCATTATGGAAGGACCTTTTAGCTCCAATAATTAATTTCCTGGAGTGTTGCTTGATATGCAGATAAGATGAATGTGTTTCATGTATGTTGCACACTTTATCAAGGTGGGCCCACACTCCTTGACAATAGCAGATCTGACCCAATGCTTCCTCCTACGCCGCCTACTGTCTCTTTTGATTCTAATTTCAGGAATTCCACAGTTAAATAAGTAGAGGAATTTTGAGTAAAAATTATTGAAACTATTATTGAAAAGTCTGGCATTGAGTATTGATGACCGGTTTTCTTGTCTTAAAAGAGTACAAAGATTTGAGATGTTAGATGCTGAAAAAACTCTAGTGGTGAAATAACTAATTGATTCGCTTTGTGCTAGAGTATCATGTTCAAATACAGTTGAAATAGCCAAATGATCTGATAAATGTAAGTCATGAACATCTGATTCAGTTTTCTTGGGATCATAGTTAGAAAACAAGTTATCCATTACTGACTGTGATGACGGTTTATTCGTGTTGGTAGAAAGATTGATTGTATCATACCATACGAGTCAAAAATACTTGTTAATTGTGCACCCTGAGAGGTGTCAACCAAAAGAGTACAATTAAAGTCACCAACAACAATGAGGAAATGCTTATTACTATACAAGTTATCAAGTAACTTGTCCAGTCTATTGATAAAGGATTTATAGCAGCAAGAAGGAGAATAATATAATGCTACAAGGACAAAGTTATGAATATCTATACTAAAAGAGCATGCACAACATTAAAATACTTTTTCCTCCTTCATAGAAAGATTAAAATTTTGACATTTACATGCAAAATTATTATTAATAAAAATTGCTGTTCCTCCATTCTTAAATATTACATAAGAGAAAGATACCACCAAATGGTAATTGTACAAATGAGATTACCTTAGTTCTGAGTCACTCAGCCAATGTTCACTGATGCACAGTACATCAGTATTCAAATTTCTAAGTGATAATTCCAATAAAATGACCTTATTTCTCAAATACTGAATATTGATGTGCAACACTGTAAGCTTATTTTTTTGAGTGGGCCCATCATTTAGCCCAAAGGGTCAAAGTTTGCGAAAAATATACCTATTAATTTAGAATTTTTTAGCCAGAATGTTTGCTCACCTAACACTTTTAAGTTGTCAGTATCAGCTGATAAACTAAAGGAAGCATTTGTCACCAGTTGTTTTACTTCCACCTAAGCACTAGTGGATAATTTCGCCTTTAAATACCTGCTGAGATCTTCTTTTGACGTGTCTTTCCTAAATCTCAAACACGTAGATGAATTTTCCTAGGGACTCCAGCTAGCGGGCACTCGGCGTTAGCAGTGGACGAACTTCCTGTGATCGGCTTAGGTTTGGGTTTGCGCTTGTAGCTCACTTTAGTGAAACTGTTATCTTGGGTTTCGTTTTGTTCTGCACTGTCACCAAGATCTGGGCCAGAATTGTTGGGATTGAGACAGTCATTGCTCATCGGTTGAACAACAACCTCGGAATACGGTCGCGAAACATTCAGTGCCAGCTAGGTTTGTTTCCCATGTTTCACCATTGAGTCACACTTTTCACTTATCTGGTGAGGGTTGGAGTTATTAAAACTCTCCTTCCTTGATATTACCGATCCCTGCAACTGGTTGATGGTTTTCGTTTCTTTCAGTGCGAGTTGAACCGTATGCCACGTGAGATACGACGAACTCTCAATTACGATCTTGGTTTTTAAGGATTTAACCTCTTCGTTTTGAGATGAGATCATCTGAATAATATATTTCTCGAAATCAATATTTATCGTGACGGTGGGCGTGCGAGTCAACTATCATGATATTTTTATTTGTCGGTACGTTCGCATTTTTGCTGCTTTTTAAATGCTTGGCTGGAATCGGAATCCATTGTGACGACGCGGTCCAGTGTAACAAACAGAAGAAACGAAACATTGTTTCCCGATGCGATACGATTACGGTTCAACAAACTTATCCACCTATTCAACAAGACAAACAGGATTAAAATTTGTGACAATTACTCAACTATTATGAACAGCAGGAATGTAAACAAAGAGCATCGGACGGAAATATTGCTTCTCCTATTGGTAGGCACGAATCACACCGCCTTCCTTTGCCGCCGAGCTTTTTTCTCTCTCTCGCGTATCCCATTTATCCACTTTATTTTCTCAGCAATCTTATTATTAACTTTGCCCTTCACTTCCATTTCCTCGAAACGCAGGTTTCATTTGTTTCTTCCGCGTATCAGGAGCGCACATAGATTTATCTTCCCCTGCTTCTTGCTTTCATTCACCTTGTGATATCTACATCAATCACTTTTTTGTCTCCCCCTCGGTTGTCTTCCCGTTTCCAAGTCCTCGAAATTAATTTTCACCCTCGGCTATATCTCTTTATTTTATGATGCCTTTAAAATTATGTTTAAAGGAATTTGTCAGCGTCTTTGAATATTCATATCACATCAACTTACTATCAATCGTTATTTACTTCGATTGAAAAACCAAATTCCTACACGCTCTATAAAAAAACCATCCCAGCGACACAGTATACACATTTCTGAAAACGAATTCTCTCCTCTCTCTCTCTCTCCTTTTTCTCCTCTCACCATTCTCATCCATTTCCCTTCTCTCATTTCATTTTTATTCTTTTCACCGAACATTCTCCGCCATATCCCCTCCGGTCGAACAATTTCCCTCCACCGAGTTTCCTTCCGTTACCTTTATAGGTTTCTCCTCCCTATGCCTACATTCTACTGTGAAAATAAAGCAAACATTCAATAACCGGATCCATCTGTTTTCCAATTCATTTGCCTTTTTTCCTCTTCTATCCGTCATTCATGATATCTCCGGTTCAAACTGGGCTACTAATTTCCTTTCGATCATTTTTTTCTTGAGTTCTCTCTCTTTTCTTTTTAAATTCCCATTTTTCACTGGGTAGCAACTTCTCCTCTGCCCAAACATTTCTCTCCGATATTATTCCATCACCATCCGCTGTTCGCACCTTTATTACATGCTCATCACAAATTTTCCATCTGTATCTCTCCTCGTTCCTTGCTTAAAATTTGAACTTCCTCTTTTAATTTCATTCCATTTTCAAATCCTTAGTACTGTACCAAATCGTTCTCGTCTTCTTTCTCACCATCACTTCTTTATTCCCTTATGCTCTCGCCTCTCTATCGACAAACTCCTATTACGTTAATGTGCTTTAAAGTTTCCATCTGGCACCGAATATTTATGTTGCTGCGCTCCTTTCCCGTTCATTTGGGATCCTCATTCTCTTTTTCGACACCACATGTGAATGGACATTCCGCGTTAACCCTTGCCTCTCTCAATATCCTCTTAACGTCTATTCGCTCTCTCCCCGCCGCTCCTTTATCTTCTCCCCTCTCCACCATCGCCTCCCTTCTCTCTCTTTCTCTCACCCAAAAAATCTCCTCCGTGATTTCCTTCCTTACCGTTCTTCTTTCACGTGCTTTCCTTACCATCCACGTTCTACATCGCGCTTACCCTAATGTTCTTTTTCCCTCCCATTTCCCCACTCCCGGCTCATTGTTACTCCTAATCCCACTCTCTCCCATCTCTCTCTCTAGTTCCCATATTCACTCCGAAAAAGGAATTCTTTCCCTCCTTCCATTCTCTCTCTCCCTCTTATTCTTTCCACGGCCCTTCGGGCCAGCGCGCGTAAAACAACCGACCATCCGTTTTCTCCCTTTCTCTCTCCCTCTCGTTCCTCCGTCTATCACAACCCTTTCTCTCTCTCCATTTTTCCTCTTCGTATTCATCGTCTAATTTTTCATTTTCTGAGGCGCTTGGGAAATTGGAACGCTTGATGAGTAACATCGATCAACGCGTCCTTGTTTCATTCTCATCCCTTGTTTAGTCTCCTTCGCACGCGCCCCTCTCCCCCCTTTCTCCTTTTCCTTCCCCAAAGCTACTCCTCATCCTTCAGTCTCCACTTCTTCGTTCCTCACTCTCTCTGACCCAAGCCTCCGCTCTCGAATCCTGACTTGACTACCCGTGCCAATACTTACCTCGTTAGTCGCAAGCTAAGTTTTATTCCTCCTCGCTAGGTTCCAAAAGCCATTGTGTCCGTATGGTATTTTTTATATTCCTCCTTCGCTTCTGGTGAAAACGCCCGAGTGAGCGGGTGACTCATATTTGAGAAATTGAACGCACGCTTACATGATGTGGCATTCAGACTAATTATTTTTATACTCGATTTCACAAGATGTACTCCGTTTCTTTGCTGTCATAGCTCAAATATGAATGCCCTCCGTTAAACGAATGCTCGTGTCCTAATTGGAGAAAAACTAATGCCAAACTATTCACCTATGATTTCCTTCGTCCTGAGAAATGATCGTTATAACTTCGAAAAAAGTAGAATATATACCAGATATCAAGCAAAAAAGAAGCCACTGCCGATATAAGAGGAATGTACATTCTCATTAAGATAAACTAAGAAAATATTTAAAATATAATGGTTACGAACTTCTTAAAATAATATTTATCCGAGGAATGACGTAAGAACCGAAATCTGATGGATCCCTTTAGTTTTACCAACAATAACATATTATCCTTTGTTTTTTAAAGGATATACAGGGTGTATATAATTTATCTTTACAACTTGACTCGTGAATAAAAACTTTATGAAAAGACATAGACACACTGTGCATCATCTGCGAGAGAAACTATGAAAGTTTCACTGAGTTCCCGGTAGAGGGTAGCATCCCTTGTTTTCCACTGCACTGCATCCGTCTGCGTGAATCATCAGCTCAGTTTCACGATCGTTTGATTGAACCCTTTTTCTTTGCCAAAGCGACTGTGACATCCAGCATTTACCTGAATATGCTGGAAAACTTTGTCTATCCATAGTTACTAGAACTGCAACCTGGCGTGTTCTTCCGTCAAGGCAGCCCACCACCACAGTGGAGCTTGATTGTGAGTGCATCTCTTAATCAGTATTTCCCAAACCGATGGATTGGCCGTGCTGGTCCCATCTCTTGGCCGGCCAGATCACCGAATATCATACCCTGTGATTTTTTTCTATGGGGATACGTAAAAGACTGTGTACCAAACTCCGGTTGCCGACATAAACGATTTCAAGAACAGAATTGAAGCTGCTATTGGAACAGTTGACGTTGACATGCCGTAGCGTACATGGATGGAGCTTGAATATCGCTTGGACATTGTACGTGTGAGAAATGGTGCCCATGTTGATTGCGTGTAATTTTCAGAACAAGCTTTGTGAGTTTCTTTAGCAGATGATGCACACACGGTGTGGCTATGTCTTTTCCTAAAGTTTTTATTCACGAGTAAAGTTGTAAAGATAATATATATACACCCTGAACTTCAAATAGAAATTAAAACAATATCATTCTCAAGCTCCGCGATAAAAGCTGCTTTCTCAAACTCCTGCATAGGCTATATTTGGACAGTAACCATCGATTTTGTACGTGATTTACCTAGATAAAGAGATTTCCCGGGATATTCACTCCGCTTTCATTTGCTGATTTCATCAGTAAAATCGCAAGAATCCAACCGACCGCAGTTACCGATAAATAATAAAATTAATCACGCAATTCGTCTCAATTCCATCGGTGATTGCTTTAGACACGTGACATTGTAATTAGTAAAAATATTTCATCATCTATAATTAAATCACCAAAGGTTTTTTCCAAAATGGAAATCGGAAATAATTCTTTGAAATGGCGCGATGCACTCAAAATCACCTGATTGAAGTTCTCCTCACTGCAACAATGATGGTTCCATAAATTAAAATTATTAAAGAAAAATATAATACATATCTATAAATCAAATGCAGCAGTACGCATTAAAAATAACGAAAATAACCGTTTATAGTAAAAAGTGAAAATATATGTGAAAGATTTTGACCCTCAACATTCGCGATTCTGATAATTCGCTAAGGTTGTTTATTTACCTATGTAACATTCACGTATTGTAAACTATTCTATTCGCCCTTTGAAACCCGAGCATCACACGTAGGTTTTCCTTTCAGTATGTAAGCAGTTGAGTTTTATTTTATCAGGACATTCATGTGTATTTGTGTGTTAATTCTTACCGCGTCGAATGTTTTGTGCGTGAAAACGAAGGGAGAATTTATCCCTTCGTTCGGGTAAAAGATTTTGAAGTGTTCGCTAATCCATTGTTTGGATGTTTGCTTAATTGGATTTTAATGCAGAAGGATTTCTCAACTGTATATGCAGCAAATTCTAAATATCAAGTTTTGTTATTTGCAGCTTTGACAATTCTTGGTAACATTTTTGCAGGACGTAATCAACCGTTACGATTTCATAGTAGCTGTGCCTGACGATTTTTTTTCCATATTATTGAAGTTATTATTAAGTAATATCATAGTAGCCGACTGCTTCATTTAAACCACGGAGTCCATGTTTCTGAAATTCAGAAATATTATGCTTTTCTCTACATTCTGAACAAATTCTGATGTGTGACATCAATCTTTTCTGACAAAGTCGTAATTTCTTTCTCGTGGTGGCCAAATAAAGGATGAAATTGCTGGCATTCAGCTGGAAATAATATGCAGATATTTAACCTATTAAAGAGCTGGAAATGAAAACGTTAACCTTAAAAGGAAATAATGTAGGGTAAAATGTCGTATACGTTAACGATTATGTCCCCGCTAATGGCTGTTCCAGTTTATACAATACTTCCTTCATTTTTATCAGTGATAAATAAGGTAGTGGATAAAACATACGGCATGTTTTTTAAGCATTAAAATTAAACATAAAAATCTGATGTGGCCACCACATGACTTTCTCCACATACGTAATATTTCTAAAAATTCCAAATAGGTTAAATGACAATAAATATTTTAAGAAACGGCGAGAAAATTTCAGACTTTAAAAAGAACAGAAATAAACTCAAACCATAGACTTCTGATATTGGATAGAGTCACAATGCTCCAGCAGTTAAGAAAAGCAAAAGGAGCGTTTACTAAGGCGTAACTAAGCATCAATCGTTAGCAATGGTAGGTGGCGTGGTGGTGGCAGCTAAAAACATAATATATCTCTTAAACAATGCATTATATGGAAACATGGTTCAAACAAAAGTTGTAGAAAATTAAATTTTCTACAACTTTTATTCAAATATATTTTTACATATATGAAATATTAAAGCAAATATTTCGAAATAACGGATAAATGACAAGAGTAAACACCCACTTCCGGTTGATCGATTTTTACCAAAAACTAAGTTGTTCTTCTGATTTTTATAAAAATGTTAAGTATAAAATTTTGTGTTGACCTTATGAATAGTTTTTGAGTTACAGCACCCACAAAAAGCTACCACACACCCACGCACGCACACACACACACAGACGTCATCGAGAAAATGGTCAAAACGTGTTCAGGGGACCTCAAAACGTGTATTTCCGTTGAAATCTCAAAGTCGATTTTTTCATGAATACAATACTTTCCCCTATACTACGTCTATGTAGAAAGTAAAAAGTGATATAACATTTGCGAAGAACAGGCAAGTCTATTCTTATTTAAATACAGCGCCAGAGATTCATTTTGATATACGATAAAATAAAAACAATTGCGTTTTGTGCATCTATTTTCATAGTGACAGTTTTTATCTTTGCACAAACGGGACGGTTACGAGATGAAATTTATGTTGCGCCCTTACTTAATCTCTGCCTAATTCAATTTCATCTTAAATTGGTAACATAAAATTCTTATTATAAGCGAGTTTAACAGAAACATAGGAAATTCACATACGTGACAAGACGAGTAAAACTCCATCGAATACCGGGACGCATTAAAAATTAAATTTTAAACGAACAACGACTTCTATTTACATTTTAAGTTTTATTTCGACGTCTTTCACCAGTAGCAATTTCCATTTCAAAAATAAAATGGAAAGAATAAAATAACGGCCCTCTATTCTCAATGCTCCATTATTTGAGATGTCTTCATCAAAATCATTTCCCTGCAACACACAGACCAACACACACAGACAAAGCCTTTCCCTTCCGACCATCTCACTTCCCTTCCCCCTCCCTCCTCCCAAAAGGGTTCCTTCCTTGCTCCCCCCCCCCTCGCCGTAGCATCCTCAGGCACCCCACGTTCATTAACACTTGTTCCCTCGAGGGGATGAAGACTATCGCACCTATTACTCGGTGCGCCCCCCTTTTCTCGTCACTCTCCCCATGTAGAGAGTCAAGCAGCGTCCATCTCCTACCCTCTCCCCCTTCCCTACCGCCCCACTCTCTCTCTCTCTCTGTCAGCCGAAAAAATAATCGGACACTCCCACCTTCCTCCCATGTACGCGGCGTCTCTGTTTCGTCAGCCAGCACCGCAGTGCCCAGAGGGAGGGAAAGGGTTAGAGAGAGAGGGAGAGAGACAGACGGAGGGTACGGAGAAGGGAAGGGTGGAGGGAGGAGGAAGAGGAGTGAGGGACATGATCCCGCGGCAAAGGAAGCGGCGCAGAGGAGGAAGAAGACGGAGGCACCTGGGTGGGCTCATTACGTGGACGAAGGGAGGAGGGAAGGATTGAGAAGTGTAGCCGTTGGGGAGATAGGGAGTGTGAGCAGCGGTAGGGAGGGGACTGGGGAGGGGACTGAGGAGGGAGGGATGGGGAAGGGATTGTGGGGAGATGAATGCGTGGAGGATAAAGCTAGACGGTGAAGGGGGAGAGAAATTGGAAGGTGTGGAGGGGGGAGAGAAATTGGAAGGTGTGGAGGGGGGAGAGAGAGACAAAGAGAAGAGGGGGGAGAAGAATATGTGAGGAAGCGGAAATGAAAAAGGGGGAGGGAGTGTAAGCATTCCCTCTCTTACACCCCTTCACCTCCCCTAACTCGCACGCACCCCATACATCTGGAGCACTAAGAGTCAATGGAATGCCCCCTCTCCCCACCGCCAACCTACTCTTTACCCTTGTACTTACTCTGCCGGATTATTACGGGGATGTTGTGCACTTGGGCTTTGATGCGAAGGTCGAAAAGGGGAAGTATAGGGATGCTATTGCGCAGAATGAGAGGCAAGGAGGAGGAGGACACGAGAGGGAAGGAAGGAAGCATGAGAGAGAAATCGTGATTCGGTAAAGGGCAGTGAGTGATTGCGTGGGATGGCGCGGAGTGGAGAAGAAATGGGTAGTGTGAGGTGTGAAGCATTAGTTAGAGATCAAGTGGGGAGAGCTTTTTCCCTCTTGCAAAGTCTGTCTTGCAAGCGAAAGAGCTTTTCCGAGTAATGGATGCTTGGTAAATTAGGAGGAAATTGCGAGTGAAATTGAAGATGGGCGGTTGATATTTCGACGAGTATTGTGGACGCGACCTTTGTGCATATGTATGTAACTATTTTAGCTAATATCCCTCTATTAATAAAAGGCAATGTGTGTTTGTGTGTGGACAGCATATCTCGAAAACTAAGAAACTTGGAGACTTGTACATTTACTAATGGGACATGAAGATGTGTACCTCGGAGCCAAAATTTTGATTTTTGGTGGGAGGGGCTGCCATTTCCCATAAGATAACACGTAAAAATCGATTTTTCGACTTGCAGGGCTTTACTCTTTTGCAAATGTATATTAGAAATAATTGATCTATGTATGATCTTCGAATCTGGACCGTTTTAAACAAAAATAAGTATTGTTTCTTATTATTATCGTCGCAAGTTATAAGTTTAAATCATATTTATTGGAAAAATATAAGCTTTTTAACGATATGCTGCCCTGCCGACCGTGCCATTTTTAAACCTCGAGATTGTATTGTCGCCTTAATTCTTATACTATACATGCGTAAGGTATGCGTGCTTTGAGTGTTTTAATACGAGAGAGAGATAGAGAGGAGAGAGAGGAAGAAGGAAAGAAAGAGACAAAATTAAATGTTCCATAAATCAATTATATATTTTGAAGAGATTGTGAGTTTGTGCAAAATAAAGTCATACTTCCCGAATACCTGCAGATTCCAAATTTTGAATAAACAATGCAACCACTAAAATTAGCTGAATGCGCAAATTTTTACACCGAAATATTTTATGTAAAAGGTTGAAACAATCATTTTCGTTTATTACGGTATTAATTTTTTGTTGAGGGCTATTAGGATATGCATAAAAACGCACGTTCCTATTTGTTTACTTATATACTCTTTACGGTCATATATGTTTTGTTATTTACTTTTTAAGATATATATTCGAATATAACCTATTAAAATGTTAATATGATAAAGAATCAGAATTAATTGCCTCATATAATTGCCTAAAACTTTTTGCAATATTAAAGTATTTCGAGTTTTATTATTTGATAATTATTTTCGACATTGTTTTGGTTACCCACGAAGAATACTTTGTTATCGTTTGTTCTAGGCACGCTTTTGGTGTACGTCGTTATCCTATAATCGAGTTCAACATCAATTAAGGAACATATTTAGTGCTTTGGGATATTTGGAATGAAAGTTAGATTCTGTACTTACTAAGTAAAAGTTGTGTATTATACGTTTTCGGTCGTTGTGTTACTCAACGATAAAACTGAATATAAAACTTTTTCGTGTCTGAATAATTAACACTTTATTTCTATGACAATCTCATTTTTATTATTTTCACCAAATCAATGGTTCAAATAAGAACCCATGCTTAAAAGAAGCGGAAGATTATTCTCAGATTCAAATAAGATCAATTCCAAATGGTTCTCACCAGAACAGCAGAAAATGTCGACCAAAGAAATAAAAGACTCGAAGAGCAAAGAGTGAAGCAGGCGAACGACAGAGCAACAAAAACTACTGACCAAAGGAATTTAAGACACGGAGAAGAAAGACTGAGACAGGCGAGTGCAAGAGCAAAGGAAACTAATGACCAAAGGGTTTCAGGACTTCGAGAACAAATAAAGTGAAAGATATCACAGAAGGTACAATAACAAAACCTCTATAACAATTCATTAATTTCAACCAAAATATAATCATCAACTTCTTCCTCCCTTAAATACCTATATATACACTTTGCTTTCTCTTCAACTGAAGATTTGTATTCATCAAATAAACCAATTATACTGATTAGACTATAATAACACATTCCATATCATACAAACACTTCTTATGGCCAAATTCGATTTCAAAGCCCGGGAACTCATTTTGTATCGTAGATTTGACTTTAAAATATTCACGTGACAAATTAGAACCACAAAATCGGCCTTTGCATGGGATAATGTATGGTTAAGCTAAATTTGAAAATATCTTCAAGAGTGTTTCCACCGATTGCACCCCTAGAGCTTGCAATTTTTACCCATGGTTTTAATGTTTTTGAGCTTCGTAACCACATAATATGATGCAGTTTCTTCCACTGGAAATCAATTCGAGTGAAACAACTATATTTTAAAAGTGGTTCCATCGACTGTTTATTATGATTATATGATAAAATATACAAAGTCGCCAAATTTGTTGGCGGGAAAATAATTTATTTATTTAGATAAAAAATGGGGAGATAAGAAATATTGCATAACATTAGGCATTACAATAAAAATTAACTTGGTTTCATTATTTTGTTTTATTCTCAAATATTAATCAATATTTTCTGTCTTGACTTAAAAACCCGAGCAACGCCGGGCACTACTATATTAATAAAAGGCGGTGTAGGTTTGGACAACCTTTCTCGAAAACCAAGAAACTTAGTACACTTACTAATCAATGACGATGTGCACCTCGGAGTTAGAATTTTAATTTTTGCGGGGAGCGGGGAAGTGGAGGGGGTGCCATTTCCCATAAGATAGCAGGGAAAATCGATTTTTTCGACTTACAGGCTTTTAATTTTTTGCAAATTAATATTATAAATAACTGACCTACGATATTCGGACCTGTACCGTTTTAAAGGAAAATAAATAACGTTTGTTATTCTTATCGTCATATTTTGCCTACGATATAAAATCGCTCAAGTTTACGTTTAAATCATATTTACTGGAAACATTTAAACTTTTTAACGATATGTTGTCTTGCCGACCGTGTCGTTGTTAAATCTCAATATTGTATTGTCGCCTGAATCCTTATACTGTATGCGTAATGAATGCGTGCTTTGAATGATTTAATACAAGAGAGAGAAGAAGCGAGAGGAAGAAAGAAAGGAGAGAGACAAAGTGAGAGAGAGACAAAATTAAATGCTCCAAAAATTAAAAATAATTTTAGGGGTATAAGAATTTTATATCGTAATGTATTCCTTTGTCATTCAATTTGTATTCGCCCAAAACAATTTTTATTCTCTGGAACACGCAATTATGTGAATTTTATATTTATTGCTTACTTTTAAGTGAATTAAAAAGTTTGTTTCATTAATTTTTATTTCAATTTTAACTTAATACGAAATTCAGTTATACGCTAGTTTACAATAAAGAGATGTTTGTGTGAAATGTCATTTGACAAAGTTACGACGAACATCTTCTTCCCACACGTATTCACTTTATTTATTCAAATGAAGATAAAAACAATCATTTAAAGAATGACACACAAAGATAGATTTTATAAATCTGCAAATATAGCCAAGCGATCTAAGGGTTTTAATATATCGAAGTATAAAACTAACCACTTAAGGTGATACAGTTTTTTATTCGCGAAATAATACTCTATTAATGGTTATGAATAACTACTTTTATAGAAATATTTAACTCATTCGTTGATAATTTTTCAAGATTATTTCACAATATTCAATGCAATTAATAGGCATAAAAATACATTTGACAATAAACGGAAGGATTTCTACATATAGGAAAATAATTATGAATCCCTGTTCAGTAAATTAAAAGTTTATGGGCATTCATATATATATATATATATATATATATATATATATATATATATATATATATATATATATATATATATATATATCGTTATATTGAACCTTAACCGTTACCAGTGATACCCCATTTGCCTTTCCCTAACACAATCACTTTACAAATTTGGACTAGGAAATGTAGTTTTCTTTTCAAGTCGCTATATGACCTATAAAGTTAAAAAAAAGAAACGAATGTAATAGCGCACGAAGCGAGATAGTCTGTGCGAGAATAAAAGAGAGTAAAACCTTTCTAAAAGAGGAAATTAAATTCGCAAATAGACCTAATTTTTTTAAAGGAGCGAAACCGTCTACGACACCTATTATTTCGCAGGATACGCGGAATGAGATGAAGAATTCAGAAGGGCGTTAAATGGCAGTAATAACAAGTATCAAGGCGGCATTGCCGTGCCGAACGGAAGGTAATGAAACGGGACGAGGTATAGAGGGAGGAAGGAGGGAATTTAAATAAACGCCAGAGATATAAGGAGGGGAGGCCGAGGAAATTGGAAAGGGTGGCAAGTGGAAAGGGAGGGTTTTTGGGGGTGGGGAAAATCGAAGGAGAGATTGGTTATGAGAGGATGTGGACGAAGAAAAAAAGAGGGAACGAAAAAAGAATACTTTTATGATGCAAACAGCGAGGCTAATTGGGAGACAATCGGAGGATTCGGGCTCTGGGGGGTAAAAAGGAGAGAAGAGAAGAGAGAGGGTTTTGAAGGGGGCAGCGGGAAGAAAGTGGGGGCGGATGGTTTATTCGGAAAGAGTGCACGGCGGCGTAAATGGGAGTGCTGAGGGTGAGGTTTGAGGGTACGGGATCGCGGGAGACTTGGTTGCGGTGTAAAGGAAGGTGGAAAGAAGGAGGCGGACGAGAGGAGTTGGATGGGGGGAGAGGGTATAACAGGGAGGGACTCAGGTCTACAGGGAGTCGTTACGAGCAATGTGGCGCGCAAAAGGAGTCTTTTTTCTAGAAACCAAGGTAAAAAGGGTAAGAGCACGCGCACCCAGGAGAGATGGAAAGAAAGCGAGAGGGTATAAATAAAAGGGAAGGAAAATATAATCGCATTCAGGTCCTGGAATGTAGATGTAGGCCTAATATGGGAGAGAAGAATCTTTGGATGGAGTTAAAAAGGAAATTGAGAGAAGGTAAAGGAAGAGGAGAAAAATAAAGGAAAAAAGAGGAAGTGGAGTTGAAAAAAAGGCTAAAAACGATTTGGAGAGGAAATTGAATGGAAAACAGGTGTTAAAAATCGGAGGGAATGGTGAGAGCTGAGAAAGATTGGACGGTTATAAAAAGAAACCGTGAATTTATCCGTAGATGTAGGCTTATATGGACGCTAAACCGAGTAGATAATATGGCGATCGTAGAGACTCTTAAATGGTTATGGAGTCCACAATGCGAGAAGAATTCTTTATGGGATTTTACAATCGAGATGATGTACACTAGTTATAGTGAGATAAAATCGTAGATGAGAAAAAACGGCCCAATCACCAATGTGACTTAATACGACCTTGAATTTGTTAAGGTCCAGCTGAGGTTTCCATTTTTTTTAACGTTTTGCATATAAATATTAGTTAGGTATATGTTTCTAGATAAAGATAAATGTGTTTTCACCTTATGGGTAACGATCAAACACGGAATATTTTCGCTTTTGAAAGGGTTGGGTTGTTTTAAAAACACGCTCAAAACTCGAGATGGTAGTGAAACGGGAATGATTTAAAAGCTATCCAACATGGCGTGAAGTATAAATTCCTCCTTGAAAAAATATATCCATTATAGTTGAAGTGCAAAAATAGAATCGATATATAGCACTTCAAAGAAAACACGATTAAGCGAAACCGTATTCATTCTACTCACAGTATTTGACAGAGCCAAACGTGTGCAAAGACAGAGGCTAAGAAAATATAGTCTTATAAGAGAGAAACATTAAAGCTAACGATTTTCAAGCGAGTTTTATACATGCGCAATTTAAAACTCCTGTCACCAACGATAACCGTCAAAAAGGATAAAATAAAACCGAGCAAACGGTAAACTGAGCAAACGATGGACGATATAAATTAACGCAGAGAGAAAAGCGGAGAAAGAAATGCAAGCTTATTTTTTTAAAGGAGAGGAAAATGAGTGTGAGAATGAGAGTAAAGTAACTGCCAAGCGAGGGAATTTGTTGGCAAATGGAAACTGATTAAGCTGGAGGGCTAAAGGGTAGGAGACGTCAAGGGGGAAAGGGAATAGAGGGAGATGGAGAGAGAGAGAGGTGGGGGAGGAGGGTGATCTAGAGAAACTGGCGGGAAGGAGAGGTAGGGAGGTGGGGCGGAGCACGTGCGGAAATTAAAGGGCGTAGGGACGGAGGAGGATGAGAGGGAGAACTGGAGACGAGGTGTGGAGAAGAGAAGGGAAGGGAGGGAGGCATGAAGCAAGAGAAATTAAGGAAATGAGGGAGAGAGGTAAATGCGCAGAGATGATAGAGAGGGGAGAGAGGAGAGAGGATGGGTGAAAAGGAGGGGAAGAAAGAGATGGAGAGGAACCGTATAATTTTTTCTTTAATCTCGAGGCCTAGGAGTGGGGAAGAAGTGGAGAGAGAGGGAGAGAGAGAGGGAGAGAGAGAGGGAGAGAGAGAGGGGGAGAGAGAGAGGGAGAGAGAGAGAGGGAGAGAGAGAGGGAGAGAGAGAGGGAGAGAGAGAGGGAGAGAGAGAGGGAGAGAGAGAGGGAGAGAGAGAAGGAGATAGAGAGGGGCTGTGATGGAGTTCCAACCTCTAATCTAATCCTGCGCTAAATCGTTTTGCGAAAGGGGTGAAATCATTTTCGCTCTCGCCTCATATAACGAAAGGTCGAAAGGTCGTAGAGTCTCGAAAAAGGGGGTTTTGAGAATTCAAAGACATTATTTGTCATCTCCGAGAATCTCGGCCATAGAGATTTGATTAACTCTGAGCAACGGTAAACAACGGGATTAATTTGTGAGTGGAGTTGGATGAGGAAGCGAAAATGCCTTTATATAGCTGGTTAAATTATTTTTTACTAAAAAAACAGTTAACGCCCATAATTTTTCTTTCAAAGGCATTAATTAGGTCTTGGTGATTATTTATTTAAAAATAATAACGCTATATCCGACTTTTGGATTTTATAATGAAATGTCTAATTTTGTGAAAAGCATAAATGTCAAGGGCAAACAAAGGCGTTATATTTTAGGAGGTTATGATTAAAATAAGAAAAAGGAAATTTATTTTACTCTTTCTCAATTCATAATTACGTTGTATATTAAAGTATTATAACAAATTCTAGGTACATAGCAAAATAATCTGCAGTCTCTGCCATGCATATTGTGAACCCTGAACGGACGAATCAATTTCGATCAATCTTTACCTGTTTTCCGCACAATCCGAAAAGTGAACGCTTTATTCGATCCTAGCGCGGAGTAGAATTACTACCCGAGGCGTGCACGAGAGCAACTCCTGGACCTAAATGATTTATCTTTCAGAGAGATCACTCCGTAGATAAATAGGATAAGAAATTGTTCTTGATAAAGTATTTTTGTGGTATATAAGGTTTAGCTTCGTGAAACACCACATTCTGATTTTTAAGATGTAATTTTCTAGTTAACAACTTTGTTCAGATTTACACAAAACCTGCATTATTGGTATGAAGTTAAACCTGGTTAAAGAATTGTACGAATGCATGAAAACGAATCTTGCTTCAGAAATATCTCGTTCAGATTCTGCAACAACAGCGCATCACCTTATTGACTGATTGATTGATTGATTTGGTCTTTATTTGGGGCGAGATTGAAACTAGGAAGTCCCATATTCCACCTAACCCCTCGTCGTGAAACGCATAGTAATACATAAAACATTAACAATGTAAATACAGGGGACAATAAAAATACAAGTATGTGAAAAGAAAAGATGTGATTTTGTGGGGAAAAATATGGACTGATGAATAATGGAATCCATGTAAAAAAAAACCCACTGCAGGAAAACACCCACACGAGAAAGAGGGTGTGAAAAATCTACCTACTGAGATTCACTAAAGACATCACATAAATCAGATTTATAACAAGTTATAAGTATATTAAAACCATAAAGAGATAAAGAAAAATAAACTGGCACAACACGAATAGATCATTGATAAAATAAACATAAAAATATCAAAATGATAGATATTAACATTAATGTGTCTGAACAAAATGGAAAGAAGGAAAAATCAAGTAAATCAGTAAAATACAAACATTTACAATAAATATTGTTTTGTCAAAATGAAGATATTAAAAAATAATAAAAAAATAAAAAATAAATCAATTGAAGCATTAAGCGCGTTTAACTGTTCCTTTGCAAGGATAAGAGAGATTTATAGCAGTGTCGCTTGAATGAGGAGAACGAGTGCGAATTTTTTATTGTTTGGGGAAGGTCGTTCCATAGTCAAGCAATTGCATTAATAAAGTATTTAATGCTTCAACTTTTTTTATCAATATCCTCTATAAATTCAATTGAATACCACGGAAGAGTAGAAGCATCGTTTTTTAAATCAATATCATTTATCCCTTTCATATCTCGGTGACGCATAAAAGTTTGTTGGAGAGAGTTCTTTAAATTAACCCATTATGATAATAGTTTACAATTTTTGTATAATTACGTTGTCCTCGGTAATAACCCATGAGATTCGTTTGTCACAACTAAGAATTTTTATGATGGAAATAATGATTACCTAAGGATACAAGGGAGAATAACAAATGAAATTTGCAAATAAATCATCTTTTATCATCATTTCTTTAATTGTTCATTCATCCGAGATTTACAAAGCGACCCTTTGCGAAGAACGGATGGAAGGATGGTGGGAGGATACGCCTGCAACAACTTGCTCTATTTTTATCTTTTACTCTCCCAACAGAAATATCTGTTCTAAAATTAAATACAAACCGTACGGCAAATTTTGTGCAACAAGCTTACGAATCATTTGCAAACCAGAACCTTATCCTTGTGCAACTGGGCGTAATTTCCACGCCGATGAAGAGCCTCAAAACGCACCTATTTCCACCTCGCAAACACGTAAACATCAAAGGCCGTCGATGGACGAGCCATTCGCTGAACTTGTCGGGGCGCACCGCTCGCCCATCGCCCGCTAACCCACTCCACCCACGCCCTCCCCCCAACTCTCCCTCCTCCTCTTCGACCGGCGTCCTCGCTTTGCGCCACCTCTAACCCACACTGCACCTCTTTCTCCCTTGTTCTCCATCGTCACAGGCGGGATTCCTTTCTTCCAATCGCCTTTCGCCGAGCACCATGGATTTGAGGGAAAGATGGCAGCGATCTTCCGTCTTCGCGATCTTCGTTATAAGCTCAATCTGGGGGAAGGAAAGGAAGGCACGGCGAAGAGGGGGAATGTGGATAAGGCGGACATGTGGCGAGTGGGTGAAAGGAGGGAATTTGTGGAGAGGGGTAGTTTAGAGGAGGATGGGGTTAAAGAGGTTGGAGGTGGCGAAGAGAAAGGAGATAGAAGCAAGGAGAAAGATGCACGGAAGAGGCGGCACAAGGCCAGGGAAAGAAAGAGAACTCCGCACGGTGAGGATATTGGGTGATGACCCTTTATAAGAGAGAGCAGCTGGCACGTGAGAGAGGGGCTGAGAGGGGCAGGCGGGGAAAGGAACACAAAGGCGAGACCGTGGACGAAGAAGGATATTGGGAAGCCGAGGAAAGCGGTGGCTTGGGGTGGGAGAGGAGGGAGGCAGACGATGCCGAGGGGAGGGAGGAAGGGAGGGACGCGGATTGTCTTTGGCGACGGAGGGCAGTGTCGGTGTTGAACAGATTGAAAGGAAGGAATTTCCCCGCCTATGCGGAGCTTCGCTTCCCCTCCGATTCTATCCGCCCACCATTCCTAAGACGCGAGTTCACGACGTAATCTCATACTCTCTCCCCATCTCTTATGGATTAACCTCTTCTTCCCTCTAGCAATATCGAACGAATGTCCAATTTATATATACCTATACAGCCACTTGCAATGTGCCCGAGATATTATCATTTTTTCGGTCTCGGGCTATTGCCTCTTGGAAGGAAAGGACCAAGTGCGCAGGGCTTACATAATACCAATTGGGCAAAGGTAGAACTGGTACAGATGAATCGATTGCTCGAAGGTTTTATGCCACGCAATGATTGCAATCCTTTTAACAAGAAAGAAAAGATGCACATTTCATGCGTTAATACAAGGAAGGCAGAGGTGTTCTTTACGAATTATGTATTTAATCATGTTAAATAATTAATTTTGCAGATTTTTAATGACTCATATGATACGATTAATATATTTTTCTACGAAATATGACGGAAAGTTCATTTTTTATTCATAGAAAGGTGGCATCCCTGCTTGGGTTAGGTAAACCATTTATACCATTTTATTATTGCCCTTAGCCCAAAAAGTCCTTAGTATGAAGCTTTATAAAAATCAATTCAATAGTTTCGAAGATGAAACATGCAGACAGACGAACACGACCTGACCGAAAGGATCTTTTTACATTTTGTAAACAACGTCCAATAATACTTTATTTGGGATTGTTGATGAATGTTTTGTTAGAGAGGGTTGTGCGAAGAAATGTAGAGGTGTTAACGTAAACATCTCATATCTGCGATAAATACAGAATTGCTAGATATTATATGGAATCAATATTAATTTTGCAGTGTAGCTGCGTGCGTAAGAGCGCATGGTATGGAAGTTGTAGATACGGAATAGGTGAGAATCTGAAATTTGGCAGGTATGTAGACGTAAACGTGAAATTACTAGGAAAAATCCGGGAACCTTGAAATGTGGAATTGTTAAGAATTAATTAACTGTCTAAAAATTTCCCATTTGCGTCTCTTATTTGATTTATTTAGAATTAAAACACAAACTTGAGACTTGGACAGTTGTATGATCGAAAGAACTAGACATATTTGTCTCGAAGAGAGAAATTGAACCCCTGCCGAGTTACCTTAAAAACTTCGTTTATTGTCAGAAATATCGGAATTCTTTCAAGATGCTAGAAATGAGGAATTCTGATACCATGAATACAAGTCCAATGATTTTAAATGGTGCAATGCTTTTAAATGGTGCAATGCTTTAAAATGGGGAATAGGAGGAGGAAGGATGGGTGATAGAATAAAATAATCTCAACTTATGCCGTGATATGAAGAATCGAGAAAAAAAGACGGAAAGCTATTTTTATTATTGTTGTTTTATAACAAGGTTCTATTATTTAATACTAAAAATACAATGAGGTAATTTTAATTTTATTTCTTAAAAAATAAACATTACCCGTAAAAATTAACGGTTTTAGCGTTTTTTTTTCTAAAAAAATCGCTCATGTATTCGTTTGTCTGTCCGTCCGTCTGTTTGGGCAATATCTCTGGAATTCTACAACTTGGAGAAGAAATATTTTATGGATAGCTTGGTCTACGTATATGAAGGTTAGATATGACCAAAATTTGATAGGTCTAGGTTCAGCTGTTGGGGAATAATCGGCGTCTTTTCCGATCCCTCTGTTTCATTTTTACCCCCCGTGCGGATACTATACGAGCTACTATTTTAAAATACAATAATCTAGATTTTAATATTACAAATACCATACATATATAATTACATACATTTTCTTAAGATGACAAACAACATTTAACAGAAGTATGAATACCTCAAAACTACGAATGCCGAGCGATCCTTCATGGATAAGTTTTAAAGAAAGACTACTAGAATATAAAGGTTCAAAGCATACGGAGAAGGGATGACAGTCTATAAGAACAATAACCTCCAGCTATAAGCAAAATCCAAGTTAATAATCGTGAAACATTTTTATCCCGAACACTCAACGAGGTAGGCTCGGGGGAGGGTACCAAGATGATTAGCGTCTATCTTCAAAGTACCACTAAGTTACTTTCCACTAGTCTCGTTTAACAGGGTTCTGGGTAACCTCAGCAGGAAATATCCTTGACCCTCTCTCTATGTATGAATACCCATGGAAATCTCACCAGTGAACCGACAGATATTATCACAAAGATGCATCTCTCCATCTCTCAAGAAAACCATTAGACTTTGCCTTATTCAATGTTGAAAGGTGAGGCTTTCAAAAAAGACTCATATTAAAGCAAAAAGAAAAACCCTTCTTTCGCTTTCACTGTATATGAGAACCGAAAACATGGAACGAAATAAATAACGGTTTTCGGTTTCAGTTCGGGTTCAGAAAAATATTTTATTTCAGTTCAGGTTCGCGGTTTCACTCCTGCTAAAATAACGGTTTTTTTTCGGTTTCGGTTCGGTTCCGGTTCGATGCCCTGTTTTATACACTTCTATGCAGCCCCCACATAAAGGTTCCAGTTCAAGGATATTTCCTTATAACAACCTCCCCGACATTCTTCCCGCTGAACAACTGCTTTCTTCTAATTCAGGCCATTTCCACGAGCCTTTCAGCTAATTTATCTCAACGTTCAAAGTCTCACGTCGCATTTTCATGAATTGCGTTTTATCCTTCCCGCTAATGACGTCCATCCCTCGCGGAAACTTGGCTCAAACCTTTTATTTCTTCTTTTACAATCGAGTTACCTGGTTACTGTCTGTATTGTAATGATCGCTTAGGCAAAGGTGGTGGTGGTGTAGGTTTTTATGTACGAAAGGATTTGAAGTGTAAAATGATAGCTGCAAGTGAACCTCAATACGCCAGAAGGCCTGAATTCCTCTTCTTAGAAATTTTAGTCAATGCAAAATAACTTTTACTAGGAACAATTTATCGACCTCCCAATATAGCCCATCTATCAGACCTAGATGGTATATGTTCCAATTTTGCTACCAACTATGAACACATTATATTCACCGGTGAATTTAATGCCAATTTCTCTGTAAGCTCCCATGGTACTGATTATTTAAAACATTCCTTGAATTCGCATGGTCTCAATATCGTTCCGCTTAATCCGACTAATAACACCCAAACAGCTTCAGCCTGGATCGACTTAGCCATTACGACAAACCTTGAAAAAGTATTAATTCATGGTAAATAGCCAGTCCCAGGAATTTCTTCTCACGCAATTCGCCGAAATTCAAACTTTTATGCGTCACCGAGATATAAAAGAGATAGATGATTTTGATTTAATGAACGAAGCTTCAACTCTTCCGTGGTATTCTATTGAATGATGATATTGATAAAAAAGTTGAAGCATTAAACACTTTATTAATGCAACTGCTTGACCACTTCGCACCTGAAAAAACCATTCGTATTTCCAAACCTCGCACACCCTGGTTTAATGACAATATTAAAAGACTGATGGCGCATCGCGAGTCAGTCTTTCGTTTGTTCAAAAGAACCAAAGACGATAATATCTTCGACAAATATAAACGCATTAGAAACAAAACGAAACTGCTAATCAGATATGCAACAATTAGATTCGTTCATTCAATAGCTAGTCCGAACGAATCACCCTCGATTATTTGGAAAAATCTTAGGTGGATTGGTATTGGCAAACAAAATGATATTAAACTGCCTCCATACATATCATTAGACGCGTTGAATTGTAAATTTTCTACACCTCCGAATATCATTGATGATTAAATAAAAAGGGAAACTATTAATTCGATTACTGTCGCACCGGAAAAATCAAATAAGGATTTTAACCCGTTTAAGTTCATCCCTGTCACTCAATTACAAGTGCTCCATGCATTTCGAAAAATTAAATCTTAAGCTCAAGGCTCCGATGGCATTCCCACTATCTTCATCTAGAAATCGGTACATATTATTCTACCAATAATAACTAATATATTTAATTGCTCCCTATCTCAAAAAAAAAAATTCAATGCAGTGGAAACGCGCTTTCGTATGGCCATTATCAAAGAAATCAAAATCGATTGAAATAAAAGATTTTCGCCAAATAAGCTTTTGACCTATCTTATCAAAAGCCTTAGAAAAATTAGCACATGAACAAATCACGCTCTTTCTTAACGAAAGTCAATTATTAGACCACTTTCAATCTGGCTTTCGTAAATCTCACGGCCCCACCACTACTCTTGTAAAAAGCACCGATGACATTCGCCGTGATATGGATAAAACGGAAGTTACAATCCCAGTACTTCTGGATTTCAGTAAAGCTTTCAACTCGATAGATAAAGAATTTCTGCTTTCTAAATTGCTCGCAATGAACTTTTCACTTTCGGCCATAAATTGGATATATTATTTAAGCGATCGTTCCCAACAAGTTATTTCCATTAATTCTTCATCTGATTGGCTTATCAACGGGAGAGGTGTCCCACAGGGCTCAATTTTGGATCCCCTACTATTTTCTTTACACATAAATAACTGCTCCTTGTTACTTAAATACTGCAGTCATCACCTTTATGCAGATGACTTGCAAATATACTCCAGTTCTACCGCAAACGATATCGCAAAAACCCTAAAAAATATCAATAAGGACTTTAAAACGCTCGAGGTCTGGAGTAATAAAAACTTTCTCTTAATATCAATCCAGAAAAATCACAGGCCATCTTAATTGGTTGCCCTAAGATATTAGCAGCTATTAATCAATCTCAAAGAATCCCACTCAACATAACAAATTCAACTATACCTTATCGTAAAGTGGTAAAGAATCTAGGATTGCTTATAGATGAAACCCTCTCTTGGGCCCTATACATTATAAATGTGTGTAAAACAGTAAACTAATCTCTTCACTCACTTAAGAAGTTAAGTAGCAGTACTCTGGTTTATCTGAAAAAGCATCTGATAACTTCGCTAATTATTCCGCATTTTGACTATGTTGATATAGCATACCAAAATTTATCTCAAGAGCTATCGTTAAAGATTCAGATAACACATAACGCGTGCATCAGATATATTTTTAATCTGACGAAATCAGACCACATTTCTGAGTCACTCGTCAAACTAAACTGACCAAATTTGAAGTATCGGAGACGCCTCCACATGCTTTTCTTGCTATACCAATTACTTAATTCCAAGAATCCGCATTATAGACAATGTACATAATCGTAATACCAGAGGGAGCCATAGAATTCTTATTCCTCATCACAGAACCGTAATTTTCTACAAGTGCTGTAACTGCTTGCAGACTATGGAATGACCTTCCCCAAACAATAAAAAATTCGCACTCCCTCTCCCCATTCAAGCGACGCTGCTATCAATCTCTCTTATCCTTTCAAAGGAACAGTTAAACACACTTAATGCTTTCAATTTTATTTATTTATTTATTTTATTTTTATTTTTAATCTTGATTTTGACAAAACAATACTTATTGTAAATATCAAGAATGAGAATTACAAATTTACATACAAGATGCAAATAACATTATTATAATATTTGAATTTAAATTTCCTTCAATCTCACTCCGGTGTTATGCGAACATTTTCGTTTTCGATTTGGTGGTACAAAAATAAAAAAGGTTGAGAACCTTTCTTTTATAAAATCCGTGTGTTAAAATACGTTAAAAAGTAATATATTACTGTACATTGATATAGTCGGCCCTTTGGCTGTCTGCCTTCGGCTGTCGGCCGTAAGTTGTCAGCCCTTCGGTAGGAATGCTTAATTAAGATATTTAAGGGTATAGATAAAAGAAAATTCCGAAAAAAATTAAAATTACACAAACTGAATTACGGTCTTCGGACCTGGACTGTCTTAATGAGTAAAATTAAAAACTGTTCTTCTGAAACAGTGTTTACTGCCTACTGTTAGCCAGGTTATCATTAATTCTGTTATTAAAGCCAAGTTTTAAGTATATTTTAAAATACAGTTAAGTGTAAGTACGATACTTCCTAAATTAATTAAAGACTATCATATTTCGTCTATTAAGAAATAACATCAACGAATCTATTAAACTCGAAACTCGATTAATTAATTAATTGATTACATGCTTGAATATGGCTTTCAATTTCGGCGGTCCTCTAAACCAGTGGATCTCAAACTTTTTTGACCGCGGCCCACTTAGGCAAGGCAAAAGACCCCGCGGCCCACCCACCCCACCAACCTTACCCGTTCCCACTTTCCAGTGGAAAAGGAACTCGGTGATAACAAAGAGTTGGAGAGGAACCAAATAATGAAATTGGTACAAAAAATCAGGCATATTAGACGCATTAAATTAATGGGTTTTATCCTCCGAAACTACCAAAAATATCATCCGAATTAAAGGGAAGAACTGGGCTACTTTTGATGAGACACCAATGAGGTTATGTCTGCTTCCAAACAGGAGAGTTTCAATCTCATGTCGGGCTCCACCGCCAGCTGATTTCTCTTCTTTGTTTTAGCCCAACAAGTGTTGAAAATCCCACCTCGCAGTTATATGTTGTTGGGAACGGCAGCAGGTACTTCAATGTTACGTCGGTGAGTCCAGGGTATTCCGACCGTACGTGGATACAAAAGTCAGTCAAACTTTTCTTGCTGAACACAAACTTCAGTGACATGTCCAAGGCAAGTTCCACAAGATTATCCAACTCTTTTGGTGGAAACTTCATATATATATATCTTCAATGTGGTCCATGATTGCGAATGGATTCCTGATCCACTCAAATCCTTTCTCAGATTCTGGGAAATACTTTGCGAATTGCTCACGAATGCCTCGTAGGTGCGCTTTGAATCTTCAATAATCAGCTCATCAATTTCTTTCCCGGATGTAAGTAAGAAATCGTTAAGAGTTGTGAAGCTTTCAAATTCTCGGCGGTTGAGTCGGCTACGCCACAGTTCCATCTTCGTACGTATTGCTTTTACTTTGTCCTAGACATTAAAGACGGTGACATATTTTCCTTGCAAGGCAAGATTCAAACCGATCAAGATGATGGAAATATCAGCTAGGTTGTGAAAGCCACGAGAAAACATGCATGCGATCTAAGAGGTGAAAGACTTGATATTCACTATCGTACAGGTAGATTTTGACCTCTCGCAATTCAAAGAGGCGGGTGAGTGCTATGCCCCGCGACAACCAGCTAACATCAGTATGGAATAAAAGTCTCGTGTGTTCGCTCCCCATTTCTTCACATAAGATTTTTAAAATGCGTGCATTCAAAGGGTGGCCTTTGATAAAATTTACAATTTTTACTGCTTCATCTAAAACAGTTTTAAGGCCAACTGACATATTCTTCACAGCAAGTTGTTCACGGTGAATACTGCAGTGCATTGCTGCTGCCAATGGTGCAACTGCTTTGACACCTGCACCTTCCTTTCGCCAGCCATTGCCGAGGCGCCGTCAGTACAAACAGCGACACATCGTTTCCAATCCACTTTATTATACATAATAAAATCGTTTATTAATTTGAAAATTACTTCACCTGTTATCTTGGTAGGCAGAGATCGGCAGAACAAAAATTCGTGATGTACTTTCCTGAATATTCATGCCTGACATACTAGAATGTTAGCATCGCCAACTATATCGGTGGACTCATCAAGTTGGAGCGAGAAGTACAGACTCCGACGCAGGCCCGATAACAGCTGGCATTCCTAATCTTCAGCCATGTTATTTGGGGTTGAAGAGTATCATTGGAAAGGGGAACCTTTTCCATAGTACTCTGCCTTTTCCCCAAGCATGATGTTTGCCATTATATTTGCAGCAGGTTTGATCATTTTCTCTGCCACAGTATGTCCGTTCCCAGTATTTGCTGCCTGTAGTGATTCCCTGTATGATGCCTCTGTAGCGTTGGCATTTCCCACACCACTAGTAATGAAATGCATGATGTTCTTATATGGATTAGTTCTTTGCATTTGTTCTGAAAAAACTCCAGAGGCTTTCCAATGCATTCCTTGTGTTTAGATTCAAAATAAAGATTCAGCTTGGAGTATTTCATTGCTTCATTAGCCCGAGTTTTATAACACAAGACAAGGCGGGTGGGGATCTTCTTTATCTCCCGTCCAGAAAAATCCTATTTTTTAAGAAGTCACTTTACATCCTTTTTTCATTCTTCCCCCTGTTTTAGTCCTTCCTTTTGTTGTCTTGTTGACCACTGTTCTTTGCAGTACTTTCTCCAAGAATTCGTTCAATGTTCTCGTATTCGTAATAAGGTAAGTCACTCACATCGAGCATACTTTCCACTTCATTGTACACTGCAATTGTCACGTTGTCGACATCAGAATCACTCGCTGTTGTGGTTCACAAATCACTTCACTCGCATTGTTACCACTATTTTGCACCTCGTTCACAGTCACGCTATCACAATACTGTTGATGCAAATATGCATCACTACGCACTGTAGGGTTAAGCGAACAACCCACAATAAACTAAATGGATAATGATTAAGCTAAAATAACAGTCATTTTAAATTAAAAAGCAAGAATGGCAGCAATTGAAAACCACAACCAACTCAAAACAACACTGATGATGCACTGATAACAAAGCGTCCTTCCCTAAAATTGAGGTAATTCCAACTATATGCGTGTGCGCATGCGCAGTAGGAGCTTTGCAACGTTGCCAAGCGTTGCGTGGCAGCCAGACATCTTAAGTAGAATACTGAATTAAAGACCTCAGTAAACTCTAGTAACCCTATAATTTTAGTTTATGAATACCAAATTTTTGCAACCCTTAATAACTCACTTAGTAGGTTATTAGTAAGTAGCCCTTAGTCGTACGTAAGAAAGAAAGTCTATGGAATTGCGCGTCATTCGCCCGTAAGAACCGAAGAAAGGACTTCTTGCATTTTCGGATCAGTTCGCGGTCCATCAGGAGGACCCTTGCGGCCCACCGGTGGGCCGCGGACCATACTTTGAGAATCACTGCTCTAAACAACAACAACTTAAATTTACTTTAAATAAATTCTTTATTTGAGAAAAGAAAAGTTGATTTTCAAGCAATAAATAATTTCCTTAAAAATAAAAAGGTATGAATGAAGTTATGCCACTCAAAGTTTGGTCTCCTTTGTAATTCAAGTAATAGAAATTGAAATTATTCTTCTTTTAATATTATTTCCTAATTTTGACGTTTGAGAAGGAGAAAAATAATCCTGTACTTGACCGGGAATCGAAATTTAGTTTCAGCTTTATGCGAAAATGCACAACACGTCATTTTATCAACTTTGTTTCTTATTATTTCCAAAGTTTTTGTTAATAGATATACAGAAAAATAAAACCTTTTTAGATAATATATTCATTCCACTCATTTTGAAGGGTATTTACTCAAGTACCATATAATATATTTAAAGAAATTTTAAATATCCTTACGAATGGTAGGAATGAAACAATGGAGTGTGAAACATTACGAAGAAATGAACTTTGGAATTTTATATATTTCCCGTCGGCTGTTTTCAATTACCTATCATCGTGCCAAATGTCAGATCTATAGCCCATCTGGGTGTCTAAAAAAGTCGTGACTGACAGAAAGACACTTGAGAATCATTATAGAAAGATATTATTAACCAAACATGCAATCTTATGATGACGTCATAATCGTAAAACAAGAAAAAAAGCGCCTTATGTGATTTACTCTTCAATTCTCTCTTCACCTGTTCCTATCTCTTTTCATCTTTCCATGCAAATTGCAAGTAATGTTTCAAGGGGTAGACTAGTGATTCCTTACATTTAAAAATACTGCTCCATTATATATGCATTAAATTTTTATTGTATGATGATGCAAGTCGGATTTGGTTATTTTATTAATTAATTTGCCTGCAGATTTTTTTTAAATTGACAAATTTGTCTATCCAAGGGCCATAAAAAGATGGGAACTATGCTTTTCTTTTTGACTACAGTCATAAGGTGCGATGGTTCTCTTTTGAAATTAAAGTTATTTGATAAAAATGATGTAATTGTGAAAGATATGAAGATCCTTTAAGTAACCAATTAATAATGTACTAGCTGCTTAGTGCAGCGCTGCTTGCAGCATCAGTAAGACATGTGCTTACTTCCACCAAGCATGGTAGATTAATGCAATAGGTGGGTTTATTTTTAGAAATATATTCCAAAATACTACAAAATACCGTGGTGTAGAACTTTTAAACTATCTCCGACGGCCCCGCATTTAAGGATAGATGAAATTTCAATAACGCGGTTAACAGGCAATGGATCAGCGTTGTCTAATAATCATTCGGGGACAAAATATAATGATCAATTGTCACGGTGTGGTGACCCGAGACCTTCGCATCACATCATACATCTTTTCAGACGAATTAATCTTTCGTTTGACGTCGGAGTCTACAGAAGATAACATAACAGGATTCTGGTGAGGAATAGTAGAGTATGGTTAGTTGTAAGTAGTTCTTAAGGTAAAATTAAGGGTAAATCTGAGGAGGCTTCCAAGAGGGCAAAATTGAGGAATGCGACATGCACCAAATGGCCCGATATACTGGGAGATAGGGTGTCAGCCATAGAGCGCGCATAAACGGAATCTGAATCTCGACGCTTGAGAGGAGGAGACATCAGGTTTGGAAATCCACCAAACTCTGAGCCGGCCGCAACCCTCAATCCGCCGAAAGACTGCCGCCATACTATCCCTAATAACCTTCGGGAATTCGCCTCGCAATGATGCTCTCAGAGTACGCTACGCCGTCACGAAAAGACGCGAAAACGCGAAAAACGTCCATATCAATGTTCCCTGGGGACAGCGGGATAGGCCTATGGGGCAGCGCAGGTGAGAAGAAAGACCTCCGGCGCCCATGAGGGAAGAAGGGGACAGTCAGCACCCCCGGGAACCCCGCCCGTTGCCGGCCCGAACGGGAGAGGGGGGGATGGTGCACTGGCAGAACGGGCAAGCGAGGAGGACGGCCGAAGAAGAACGCACCTTGCGCCCACTGCGGAATACGGAGCCAAGGGTGCGACGAGGGTTGGAGAGAATTCAATTGTGTGTGGGAGAGACGACGGAGGCACCCGTAATTCCTCCCACTATCCCGGCCGCGGCAGCACCACCCGCCTCAACCGAGGAACAGATGGGCTGGCTGGTGGAAGTTGGCTTCATCGAGGAGGGCGAGGGGGGGTTTGTTTAACAGGGTAATGGACAGCATGATGGAGGAAGCGAGGAGACTCTCAGGAGTGCGGCCGCCTGGCGAAGTAGGAGGACGTCCTCAGCGGCAAGGGCCGCCTAGACGGACGCTAGTACCTATCGAGGCACGACGGCTCCAATTCATCTACAAAATCAATAAATCGAAAGCGTTCAGGAGCGTAATAGGCGCCAGTGTAGATCTCTGCCCAATCCCTGCAGATGAGGTGCGGCGACTACCAGTGGCAAGAGTCGCCGTCCATAGTACCGGAATTCTCCTCTCGCTGCTCCGAAATCCAAATGACTGCCCTTCTGCGACCGTTTTCGCCCGCTGAAGTTCAGCGCAGATTGGAGGCCGCCAAAAATACTGCACCCGGACCAGACAGTGTGCGCTACGCAGCCTGGAAAAAGGCGAACCCTGGGAGCAAGGCATTAGCCGCCCTCTTCTCCCAATGCCTCCGTAGGGTGTTCATTCCAGAGGGCTGGAAAAGCACGCGGACGGTCCTAATCCACAAGGGGGAATAGGGAGGGCGATGGGAATTGGCGCCCTCTGACATTAGGCCCGACCGCGGGAAAGCTATTCGCCGGGTGCCTCGGGGACAGAATCGCCACTTGGGCCCGGGCGGGGAGACGGCTATCCTTCCCGCATTAGAAGGGTTTCATCCCGGCAACGGAGTGATGTTTCGAGCATAACTTCGTTCTGTCTTCCGTGCTCGAAGACGCCCGCCGGAAGGGAAAAGAGGTCGCCATCGCCTGGTTAGACATCGCTGACGCCTTCGGCACCGTCCCCCACGCGCACATAATAGGTAGGGGTGATACGGAGACTGGGGCTCCCGAAGAGATTAATTGCGAAAACCAACAAGATTGGAAATGTGTACTCCATGCCGGAGTACAGTTTCCAAATGCGTTCTTTGAAATTTCACAACCTTCACAATACTTTTCGCTCAGATGAGAATTGAACAAAAAGCAAGCGAGATACGTTGTAAAATACATGTAGGTCTTTATGTAAAGTAGTTGTAATTATTGTCCGATTTTAATCAAAATTGGAATCGGTCAATTAATTTTAACAAAGCTCCCCAATACCAAATTTCATCACAATAGGTCAAGCGGTTCCCGAACTGAAACAAAGGAACATTGTAAACTACATGTAGGTCTTCATGTAAAGTGGTCGTAATTGTCCGATTTTAACCAAAATTGGAATCGGTATACCAATTTTAGCAAAACTTCCCAATACCGATTTTGATGAATTCTCCACTAATATCAATGTTTTGATGAGACATTTTCGAGCCTAAAATGTATAAAATCGGTCTTTGGCGCCAAGGATCGTAATGTAAGGGCTGATCCAAATTTTACGATTTCGAGGGGTTTCCATGGGACGGTCGATCCAAATTTCGGTGGTCCGTCTTCCCGTACGCATATATCAGGGAAGAACTGGCTGCGCCGATTTACACCAAATTTGATAGGTTCATAGAATCTTTACATAAATTCATGAACAACTAACATATTTGGACCGGATCGACAGAGCAGGGGTGCCACAAATGCAAAATAAACTTTTCGGTAATTATGCTTTATGAAGGAATTGACGAAACCAATTTAAACCAAATTTGGTACATTAAGTCTTCACATAAATTCATGACGAAATGCCATATTTCGATCCGATTAACTAAGTAGGGGTGCCACAATTGCAAAGTTAAACTTTTCGGCAATTATGAATTTGGAAGGAATTGGCAGAACCGATTCAAACGAAATTTTTTATGAAGGAGTGGTACAATATTAAAAAAAAAAAAATTAAGATTTTTAGGATAGATATAGAAAGCAGGGCTGCCATAATAAAAGTAATAAAATTTTTTAAAAAAGTGTTTGTGTTGAATTGCCATCATCAATATTAACCTTTTATAATATTTATTATGTACACATAGTATATCATCATAGGTAGTCTGTCCGTAGACAGGTCCGTGATTATTCATGGTTAAACCTGCTTCTCCATATACTCCTATTTTCCGCTGTCCTCTTCATGTCTTGATAACTCTCTTTCCCTTTCAAATCGTCTATCAGCTAAACCATTTCCTACCTCTTTCCCTTTTTCCATCTAGTTTTACTTCTAACACGTCTTTAATCAAACTTTCCCTCCTCAGGTAATGTCCAACCCAGTTTTCCATCCTCTTTCTAATAATCTGTATAATCATTCGTTTCTCTCCTACTCTTCGTAGCACTTAATCGTTTTTCATCCTATCTGTCCATTTTATCTTCAACATTCTCCTCCAATCACACATTTCAAAGCTTACCAAGTATTTGATGTCATTTTTTCTTAGCATCCATGTATATCCCCCGTACAAAGCTATACTCCATACATAGCATTTTATGAACTTCTTGCGGATATATTCCCTTATATTCGCCGAAAGTATGTGCTTTTTTCTTCTGAAAGCCGCTTTTGCTTTTCCTATTCTAGTCCTGATCTCATCCGTACAGTTTGCTTCTCTTGTTATGATGTTTCCAAGGTATTTATAGTCTGAAACATTTTCTAAAGGCTTTTCTCCAATACTTATGTTCAGATTTTCTTCTTTGCCCGATATTCGAATGACCTTGGATTTTTCTGTATTTATTTCCATATCGTATTTTCTACCAGTTATTACTAGTCTATATATCATTTTCTGGAGTTCCTCTTCCTTTCTTGCTAGAAGTACTTGATTATCTGCGTATTTTACTTTTCTTATAATCCTTCCTCCAATTTTTAAATCTCCTGTGCCTTCTAACGCTTCTTGCATTAGACTTTCTCCATATACTGGCATCCCCCGATTTTTGCGTTTCTCGAAAACGCGCAAATCGAAAATATTTTTCCCATTAAAAATAACATAATAGGCGTTGTTTACGTTACTGAGCAGATATATTCCACTTATAAACGTCTTTAAATTTGATTTAATGAGCGTTTTCGACGTGATATTGCGTCCTGTGCAGCGTCCACTTTTACAATTCCTAAAGTTTTTTTATTCGTTAATTTTCTGCCATGTATCACAGAGTTATCGAAGCTCCTTCGACCAGTGAACTTCCTATACAAATATATTCTATTCACACAACTATGATTATTTTTGCACAAAAAAGTGGGTTCAAGTGCGTTATTTGCGCAAATAGGAGAATAAGGAAAGTGATTCTATTGCTGTAGGAACTACCAGGGAACCCTGCTCTGTCGTACGATGCAATGAATGGTATCAATGAAGGGACGATAAAGGTAAATAGTAGACGGGCAAGAATCTATGAAATATTTAATAAATAATAAACTATTAAGAGTACATACTATGCGCATAACGATTCGCATAAATGCAAATACGCGATGTGTATATTGATAAATAGTCGTAAGAATAAAATCGCGTTAAACCGAATACGCCACGCGTAAATCGGAAAATGGTCGTAAAACGCGTAAATCGGGGGGATACCTGTATACTGAATAGGATCGGCGATAGGCAACAGTCCTGTCTTACTCCTCTACCGATATTTACTCCGCAGGTGTCCACATTCCCCAACCTGACCTTTACAACTTGATTCACATACAGATTCCTAATCAGTCTCCTATCTTTCCAGTATACACTACCACCATCCTTTAATGTCTTCATCAATTTTACCCAATTTACTCTATCAAAGGCCTTCTGCCAGTCTACGAAACATTCGCAGATATCTTGACTGCACTCTATTGCCCTTTCTGATATGATTCTAACTAGCACTATAGCATCTCTAGTTCCTCGTCCTTTTCTGAAACCGAATTGATCTTCCCCAAGCATTTCTTCTGCCTTTTTCTCCAGCCTTTTATTAAGAATCCTCGTGATGATCTTTGAAGTGTGTGACAGAAGACTTATCGTTCAGTAGTTTTTAAAGTACATTGCCTTTGGCTTCTTCTTTAGAGGGACCATTTTTACTTCTAGGAGATCCCGAGGCCACTCTCCCGTGTCGTAAATATTATTAATTAATTTCGTGATCGCTTTTAGTCCTTCTGATCCCATGACTTTAAGTAGCCAGGGGCGGTCATAAAAGCAAACTAGGCGGTCGCCTAGGGCGCCAAATTCGAGGAAAATATTCCAACTAAAAAAAGAAAAATACGAAAAACATGAAATATCGAAGATGTCATTATTTCAATTCCTGTGCGCGTACGGAGGGAGTATGAATTATAATTCATTCTCTACATTTCTGAGAATTTATTAGCATGGCATGTAATTTTGTTAATTCATGACAAGTTGTTGTACATTGTAGTCATCAGTGTTCTGTTTACGCCTGCCGCATCATGTTTTGAAACAGACGAGTCAGAAATAAAAAGAGTGAAAAAGCTAATATTGAAGATTTGCTCTCGTTCGGCGTCGCTGGCTGTGTACTTACATCGTAGGTAGTGATTCTCGTTCGAGATTTCTCAACAAAAACTTTCCGGGAAATTTCAGATTTTTCTTCTCGAGTCCCGAGAAATTTTCATTCGAGACTTGCAGACTCAAAACTTTTTTAAAAATTGGTTATTTTTTAACGTATTGAAACCCTGAAGTGGGGCACAAGCCAATATGATTCATACGCACTGCACTGTAAAAATAACGTACCTCTGACTGTCGGGCCGACCGAACCTCAATAATCAGGGCCGGGCGTAGGCCGTAAGTGAGGTAAACAAGGCATCGGGGCGCCGAAAATCAAGCGGCGCTCAAAAGATTGTCGGCGTTTCTCCCATTTTCCCTTTTAATTGATAAATTATTGGAGAGTGTTGAGTGAGTCTACTTGTAGGTTTAATTTTAGAGATAAAGACACAAACGTGTTGATATTTCGCTTGCGAGGTATACAGGTATAAATATAGTCAGTTACTATGCGCCCACCCTGTTCCTGTACTGTACTGGCGATCGCATCTCCGTTTGGAAGTTACAGTCTTCCACTCCAAGATGCGCTCTTTGACCTATTCGGTACACTTTCTAGAATTTACGCCACAGATTAGCTCTTCCTGAGAAGGCAAACAAATCTTGCAGAGCGAGAGACACCCAAATTGCGATCGTTGCCAGTTGCGTATCCGAGAGGAGAATCGCTCCTATTGAATGAGACCTTTCGTCTCTTTCTTGAGAATTTTGTTTCCGTCCTCGAAGGTGAGGCTAATCTTGAGTTCTTTAATCATATTCTGGAAACAAACAACTGACGTCAGTTCCTACTCAAGAATGGAGGACACGTGGAATACATGAAACTATTTAATATACTTAAATATATTGTCTAAATAACTATTATTCTCCAAATATTTGCTGAAATTAAGAGGAAAACCGAAATAAAGAGAGATAACGTATGAAGAATCAGCAGAAATTTACTTTAAATATTTGAGAACATTATCTGTTATTTAAAACTTATTGAATTTAACTTAATAAGTGAACAATTTTACTAATTATTTTTAACGCGTAAAGACAATAAAGTGCGAATGAACAATCAGTTTACCATTAAAGGAAATTTTGTAGTAACTTACTATGAACTAAATACTTGCATGAACTGCAATGAGTTCCAACTATATTTTAAGATCGCACTTTTCTTTTTACTATAGTAGTTTTGGAATTTTTGTCATCCGCTTTTTTGGAAATTAGGCTAAAAATGCTAATTTATAATGCTCAGTGCCCATTTCATACTTTTCTTATGGGTGGTGGAATTGAAACTTAAGGGTTGGAAAAGACTTCGATTACTTCCTAGCAGACGATCATACGAGACCTACGAAATTTATTCCACGTGTAACCCTCATATAGGTTGAACTACCCTGTTAATTTGACTTCTCCTCCAAGTTGCAGGATTCTAGAGATATTGTCCAAACTGAAGGACAGACAGCCAAATACATAAGCGTTTTTTTAAGCGCTTAAATTTATAATTAACATTATTAATCTAGTTTTATTTTAAATTGGAGTGAAATATTATTTAGCTGTCGTGTACAAATCTATTCCGAAAATTTCGTGTCTCTATTTTATCTGATCTCAGAAACATTGGTTGGACAAAGGGATGGACGAACAAGCCAAATAATTAAGCCTATGTTAAAAAACGCTTGAAAACATTAAAAGAAAAAAGGGGCGATGTTTCCCAATTTATCAAAAACCTCATTGTCAGCCTACTATCGGCGCCAAAAGTTTGTAGATTCCCAGCAGATGCGGCGCACCCATCCTTCTCTCCCTCCCTCACTGGCTTCAACTATTATAAAAATCACTATAAAATATTCCGTTAATTTTAGGCTTATGAAATTAATTGATTCGTAATACAAAGCCCAAGACGAAACCAACAGTGTCTAACAGCCTAATACTTGAGGAGAAACGATGGCCCCAAAAATTGAATAAAATATCGTAAACGAATAAAGCTACCAACTTAAAATCTTGCACACGTAATAATAAGACTATGACTCACATAGTTAAAGATTTAGTTGCAATAGAACGAACCGTTTCGTAATTATGAATCGTCAAAGTGACGCCTTACGTCTCAGACCTCTAAAAATGGGGTCATTTTTTCCTTCTCACCCCAAAAACGTCCTTGAGGTTCGGAGGTGGGGGCGCCGATTCCATGGTTCGCCTAGGGCGCCAGCTGCTGGCAGATAGTCTAGGGCCGCCCCTGTAAGTACCTCAGCCGGCATTCCATCGCTGCCTGTGCGTTTCCCTTTCTTTAGTTCCACTGACGCTTTTTCTACCTCGCTCTCCATAATACTTGGTTCTAAGTTCAATGTTTTCCTCATCTTCCGGTTCTATTTTTGCCAATCCTGCCTGCTTGCTGTATAGTTCCTTAATATATTCTATATGCTACATCCTTTGTTTCTGAGGCCACCTTCCCATCCGTATTCATAATTCCTTTACCACTACTTCCATTAGACATCTTATCTTCTAATTCCAGTGCCCTAGCGTACAGTCCTAATTTCTCCATTGTTATATTTCATCATATTTTTCTTTTATCCAATTTTCTCTAGCTTTATCTGATACCCTTCGTAACTCAATGTTTATACGTCTACCTTCTTCACCGTTAACGTTTTTCCATCTTCGTCTCCCATCCATTTCCTCCAGAATTTTCTTAGTGATCCATGGCTTTCTGATTTTCTTCTCGTTTTCCAATCTCTTTATCCAATGTATCCTTGATATCGGTTTTAATTTCTTTCCATTATATATATATATCCACGGTCTTTGGTTTGTTTTCCAAATTTCTTAGGCGATCTTCCAACTTCATGCTGACTACATCCTGCCTTTCTTTCAGTTTTTATAGGTTCCAAGTCTGTCTTTTCTTCTCGTTTTTCTTATTTGTTAGAGTTTTGTACTTACGTCGACTATTAGAAGGCTGTGATCTGAACCAATGTCTGTTCCTGGTAATGCCTTGGCTGTTTTTATGCTGTTCCTGAATCTTTGTTTTACTAGGATGTAATCTATTTGGCACCTCATTCTATCTCCTGGGCTTTTCCTTCGTTTATGGTTTTTGAGCCATGTATTAGTCACTACAAGGTCATTATTGATGCAGAATTCTACCAGTTTTTCCCCTCCTCGGTTTCTCTTCCCAAGTCCGTATTGCCCGACAATGCTGTTCCAATCTCCCATTATTATGCAGTTTATCTTTCCTCTTCCGTCTTCTTTGTAAATTTCATTAATTTGCTCATAAATCTCATCGATTTCTTCATCTTCATGAGCTGACGTTGGCATATATACCTGGATTATCAGCATGTCCACTGGGACTGCTCTAAGCTTTATTGCTATCAGTCTATCGTTCGTTGCTATTATCTTTGTCACACTTTTCATCATATCTTTCCTAAGTACCAGAGCTACTCCCCTTTCCCCACTATTTCCTCCAGAATAAACTACCGTGAATTCTTCTGAGTCGAACTGTCCTTCTCCCTCCCATCTAGTTTCGCTTAGTCCTATAATGTCTACTCTATTTCTTCTCATTTCTTCTTTCAAGTTCTCTAGCTTTCCTGCCTTTCTCATAGTTATTACGTTCCAAGTGCCTATTCGTAAATTACTTTCGACAAATGTTTTCCTCAAGGCAGTCCCCGCCCGGAGATCCGATTGGGGGACTATTTTATCTCCGGGTGGTTTTACCTCGAGAGAAATCGTATTGTCCAACCATATAATCATTACACATATATATGTAATAGCATATTTGTACCTGATCAACTAAACAGGGATGTTACAATTACAAATTAAACTCTTTCAGTAACTATGGATTTGGAAAGAATTGGCTCAACTGATGTCAACTAAATTATATATATATATATATATATATATATATATATATATATATATGTGTGTGTGTGTGTGTGTGTGTGTGATTTTTACAAAATACCATAATGAAATCAAGATTTTTAAATCGGAGCTGGTTTTATCCCATTATGGTATATATAATCTTTATATAAATAAATAACGCAAATAGTATATTTCAACCAGGTCGACTAAACAGGGTTACCACAATATCAAGGTTAGAATTTTTCTGTAACTATGAATTTCGAAGGTATTGGCTGAACCGATTTGAATAAGAAATTTTGTTTGTAGAGCGGGTATAGAATGGCAAAACTATATGAACATGATTAGAACGGATCTAAAAAGCAGAGCTACCACAATATAAAGAAAAATAATTTTCTGGTTTCAAAGCAAATACATTTGTTTATACTATGGCGAATTCGATGTAAATCTGTTTGATGATATCTCAGCAACCAATTGACTGATTTTGATGAATTCTCAACCAATATCAACGTTGAACCAAGAAACAGAGACTTAAAACTTGGTATACATACTAAAGAGACATTAAGAATATGCACCTCGATGTCAGAACTTTGATTTCTAAAGGGGGTGGGGAGGGAGGTATCAAATTTGAGTCTATAATTAATTTATTCATACCAATTAAAGGGGAATATTGGTCACTTACCATGAGAGGACCTTGAGTTTGGATGAAAATATTACTGAGTGATATGCGCATGAAAAATTCTGAACTCTAACCCTCGAGCTATTACGATAATCTATAATAATATAAGAAGCTGTCGGTGTGCCTGTGGCAGTCATAACTCTTCATAAAATAAACGTAGGGGCTTTAAAATTTGGCAGCAACTTTTGGTTGATTCTGAGGTTGGAAGGTCAAAAATAATTCAAATCGGCTAGCGGGGGCCCGAGGGTCTCCAATGCTGGTCCAAATGTCGGTTTTTGAAGATATTTCAGCAACAAATTGAGCGATTTTGATGAATTCTCCACCGATATCAATGTTTTGTGGGACACATTTTCGTGCCGAAAAGGGATAAAATCGGTCCACGGGGTCAAGGATCGTAATGTAAGGGCCGATCCAAATTTAAAGATTTCGAGGAGTCCCTATGGAACGGTCAGTATAAATTTTGGCAATGTCCGTCCGCCCGTACGCATATATCAGGGAAGAACTGGCTGAATCGATTTCAACCAAATTTGGTAGGTACATAGTGTTTTCCCATAAAAACATGATCAAAATGTCATATTTTGATCCGATTAACTAAGTAGGGGTGCCACAATTGCAAAATTAACTTTTCGGTAGTTATGCTTTTGGAAGGAATTGGCCAAACTGATTTCAACCAAATTTTGTTCATAGAATCTTCACATAAATTCATGACCTTATAAGAGATTTGGACCGGATCGAATGAGCAGGGGTGCCACAATTGTGAAATAAATCTTTTCGGTAATTATGCGTTTGGAAGGAATTGGCCAAACCGGTTTCTATTAAATTTGGTACATAGAAATTTCACATAAATTCATGACCAAAATGACATATTTCGACGCGATTAACTGAGTAAGGGTGTCAGAATTGCAAAGTTAAATTTTTCGGTGGTTATGAATTTGGAAAGAATTGACCCTTCCGATTACAACGAAATTTTGTATGAAGTAGGCGTGCAACATAAAATAACAAGATGTTTAGTATAGATATAGAAAGCAGGGCTGCCACAATACAAGGAATAGAAAAAATTCTTTTTACACGTATTTGTGTTGAACTGTCAACATCAATTTTAACCAAATTTTATACTTATAATAAATACTTATATACATAATCATATTAGCTATTTAAACCGAATCAGCCAAACAGGAGTGCCACAATTAAAAATTAAACTCTTTTAATACTTAAGGATTTGGAAGGAATTGGATGAACGGACTTGAATTAAATTGTGTTTATAATATTTGCAAAACATATAATAATGAAATCAAGAAGTATAAAGCAGAGCTAAAGAGCAGGGCAACTACAGTAAAAAGTTAAATAATATTTCTTCTACAAGTATTTCTAGAGAACTGACCTAATGGATTTTAACCAAATATAGTATATATAATCTTCATATAAATAAATAACCACAATATTTAAACCGGATCGACTAAACAGGGCAACCAGAATATCAAGGTTAGAATTTTCTGTAACTATGAATTTGGAAGGTATTGGCTTTGGCTAAACAGATTTCCAAGAAATTTCGTTTGTAGGGCGGGTATAGAATGGCCAAACGAAATGAACATGTTTATAACGGATCTAAAAAGCAGAGCTACCAGAATATAAAGAAAAATAATTTTCTGATTTCAAAGCAAATACATTAATATTCGATTATACCACGGCGAATTTGACGAAAGGCACTCTATTTGAAGATATAAACGTAGAGACTTAAAACTTAGTATACATACTAAAGAGACGTTGAAGATATGCACCTCAGTGTCAGAATTTTGTTTTCTTGGGGAGGAGGGAGGTATCAAATTTGAGTCTATATTTAATTTGATCAAACCGATTAAAGGGGAATATTGGTCATTTATCTTGAGAGTACCTTGAGTTTGGATGAAAATATTACCGAGTGATGTGTGCATGAAAAATTCTAAACTCTAAACCCAAAGCAAAGCCCGGGAAATTACGCTAGTATAATTTAAGATTTCTATTGAGGAATTCCTTTTGATATAAAGTAATAAAACAATAATTTGTTAAATTAATCCGCAAGGTCTTATTTTTTAACTTTGAATTTAAGAAGGTGTTTTAATACGATAGAGATTTAACAAATAATACAAATTTTGTTCTCTTGATGCAAGAAGTAAGACCAAATGTAGTAGTGTCACAAAAGAGAACTTTATACTCTATCGTTTTAAATAAATAAATATATATATATATATATATATATATATATATATATACACACACGAAAGGCGGACTAAATAAACGAGTCCTGAACCCGAAACACTTGAATTCTGGAATTCTCACCCCTTAACCCCTTCAAATCCCACTTCACTGGTTTAATTACAGCACCTCGGAATGCTGAAACGCGTAGGGCAAACAGACCAAATAGGACACAGCTATCTGAGCCATTGAAGGAGACTTGGAACACTTATAGGAACAACAGCTCTCAGGATTGGGATAACCCCACGGTCCGAAACTGTCCTCTCCGACGTCCCCTTCCCCCAACCCAACATCTCCCAACCCCATATTCCCCGACCCCACATCCCCCGACCCCATATGCCCCAACCCCACCCTCCAACCCCACATCCACCAACCCCACATCCCCCGACCCCATATCCACCAACCCCATATGCCCCAACCCCACCCTCCAACCCACCCACCTTCATTTCACTCCCTCCTTTCCACCTCCTCGACCTCTCGCCATCCGTGATTCGGGATAAGCTTCTATTGGGAGAGAGACAGGGAGGAGTAGAGAAAGAGAGAAGGGAAAAGGATTTGAAAAGGATTGCGAGGGAAATAAAGAAGAGGAAAAGAGATAGAGAATGCGAGTTGTACGGAGGAGGGGAAGAAAGGAAAGGTAAGCGGAATAATGGAATCGCAGGAAGGAGCGAGTCGGTGAGGGAGGATACGGAGGTGAGGTGGTCCTTTCCTCTTGTGTGGGACAGCCTCCCGTGAGAGAGGAATTAAGCTTTTCCAGATGTGCCCCACAACCAAACCGAGGAAATGGGTTTGTAGGACGCGTGTGTTGAGGGGGTAGGAGGGATGCATAGGGATCGAATCGGAGGGAGACTGGGAGGGAGCGGGACGGGGAGGGAGGAGGGGACTGGGAGGACGCGGACTCTTCTGAGATTTTGTTCTGCAAGAGAAATACACACACACAAATGGACGGGCAGAAGCTTGTGAAAGTGAAGAGGGAAAAAGAGGGAGAGAGTGTTGAAGGAGGACTTGAATAGAGAAGAAGTTGTAGGAGAGACGAGTTGTTTCAATTCGCCGAGCGTTCTACTCAGAAATAAACGTTCGGGAAGTACCTTAAAAGAAGAAGCAATCGGGTGTTGGAAGGAAGGTGGATGAGGTGAAAAGAATCAGGATATCTACATCTTATTGAACCTACGATGGCAGTAATTAAAACGATTCTCAATTGTGATTTAAATTAGTCGATAAAATATTGCTTACAGGAAGAGACGACTAAGGATTTCAAACGGATTGCAAAATTAAAATTTAAGGAAAGATAAAGGTTGAATTCACAATTTAATTATGAATTTAGAAAATTTTTAGCCATTTTTTTCAATGGCTTCGCAGAGTCAAATAACATAAAAAACCAACTCCACTATATATTGCGGCTATTCAGAAACCTCAAAAATGAAAAACAACGCGAAGTCTGACTTTAGTGGCTTTATCAAATGTTCGTAAATTTGAATATCAATTTTCTGTAAAATTATGGTCTCGGAGAAAGAATTTCGATTTCCATCAACAGCACGGGAAGTAAAAAAATCAGCACTCAGTTATTAATAAATACTAATCATCTATTTCAAGCCTAACACGCACATATTACGATTGAAACTTAACTCACTCCCAAAATTTCGTAATTCGTCCGAAAACAAAATCAAGCTTGAAATAGAAACCCTCCGCGACAACAACCCGGAGTTTCAGATATTCGCCGCGATCGCGAAAACTGATCCGGGTGGAGAAACAAAAATCGCCCGAGTGCGAGGTGAGGGGAGATTGAAGGAACGCGCGAACGGTGGAAAAGGATCACTTTTCCTCTCCCTCTCTCTCTCTCTCCCTGCAGGCGAAAAAATGAACGCGAACGGAGTGAAAAAGGTAAAAAAGGATAGCCAAAAAATAGATAGGATAGGAGGAGTGAGGAGAATGCACAGCGGAGAGGCGGACCGTTTGGCGGCGTTGTCACGGTCGCTTTCCCCAGAAAAGAAAAGTCCACCCACGGCTAAACGTCCTACCGCCTCCCCATCAATTGGTATTCGCGTCTCGGTGTTCGGACAAGGGAGAGTAAAAAAAAGGAGATCCAATTACTAGTTCAGAGAGAATTCTCTCTCTCCCATTCTCCGTAGTGCGACTTCTTTACTTCCCTCCGCGCCTATCCTTATCTCTTTGCAATCCATCCCGTCCACCCTCTCTCCCTCTCTCTCTCCCTTCCTAAATCCCCTCCTTATCTTTCGCCTGACCCGTGACCTCTCAAGCCCTTTCTCAACGTTTCGTTCATTCCTCTCTCTCTCTCTCTCACTTCTTATTCCCGATCTCCCATTTTCCTCCTGCCTACAGAGAGAATTGAGAATTCAGCCTCGCCACTCTCTGCAGGAGAGGTTAAGAAGGAGAGCGAGAGTGGCAGGGAAGACTTTCCGTACTTAAGAAGAGAAGTTTTGGAAACTAAAGCACTGCCTCTCGCTCTTCTATCACTCTTTCGGTCGGCACTTGAACTGAAAAGATCAATACCTCACCTGAAATGTTCGCCTTATTTTTCGCAGTCTGAGAGCAAAAATAAGAAGAGGGATGATTTAATACGGGAAGCGGGAGCTCCCATTTAAGGCGTTTGATAAGATCATATTTAGGGTTCGCCGGCGGAATTAATTTTGGAATTCACATTTCGAAAGTGGCGCAAACAAAATAATGGCGAAGATATTGCTCGCCGATGATGCTAATCGTCTCGGAAATTACGGCATTTGGTAAGTGATGATATTTGATTAATATAAGTACTATATTATTTCATCATTAAATGTGGTAAATATAATACCGCTCCTATGCGGGGTCGTTCCTAGGGTTTGCTGTGCCTGCGTGCAAGTTTCAATTTGGGGCCCCACCCCATATAAACGAAACAAAAATTGATTTGCATTTAGGTAGGCTAATATATTTGTAGAAAAATAGTTGCACAACTTTGATACACAGGTATATAAGGTGTATTTGTTCATGAAAGCAAGTATCTGTATGCATAAAAAAATTAACATTGAACTGTGTACTACATGAAACATTAAATAACACTATATAATAACAAAAATTGCTCAACTCTCCGTATCTGTAGCTTCTACAGGTACATAAAGTATATTTTTTAGTGAAAGAAATTGTCCGTTTGTATAAAAAATTAACATTGAATTAGGTACTACATCCTCAGTAACACTTTTATTAAACAATCTAATAAAAGAAAAACTGATTCAACCCTTTATATATTTAATTTTCTGGCTTTTATCGATGCAAAAGTATTAACGATTTCGTGTAAATTAAGATTCTAAAATGTCGTTTTCAATTGAAATCATTGTTAAATTGTTAAGTCTTTCTTGTGTCATACTAAATCGCAAAGAGGTTTTTATTATTTTTAATTTGAAAAAAGAACGTTCTTCAGACGCTACAGATACAGGGAGAGTTAATAAAATTCTTAAAACATTGTAAGCATTTGGGAATGAAACAAGTTATTTTTATGAATATAATTTAATAGTTTTGTAGATTACATTTTTTATTTTAAATGTAATTTTAATGATTTTAATTCCTCGTTCAACTCAAAACTATCAATATCAGACTCTTTCCTGAAAGATCCTATTAATTTTTGTTGCAAAGCTTTACAGATGTCCATCAAACAATTTTCATCAATATCTTGAAAATAGTATAAAAACAAAACAAGTTGTTAGGTTATTGAACCAAGTAAATCATTCGCTAATTGATTGTAAAATGGTATCTATTACAATGCAATAGAAATTGATTTTAAAATTCGTTTCTGGATCCTACGGTGTTTCATCGCTGCGTTTGAAGGAAAACCTTTTTTTGTTACGTCTGGGTCTTAAAATAATATAGCTGACAATTCGTGAACAGCGTCAATCTCTTCCGCTAGGATTCTCGCTGCCTCTATAAACTTATTGTGACTTCCATCACTTCTTTTTTCTTTCAGGTAATTAACTAAGTTATCCAACATGTTAATGCATAACTTTACGTCTAAATCCGGATTTTGTAAAATTTTACTAACACTGTTAATTTTTTATAAAAGATCATGCCAAATTACAAGCGAACATATGAATTTAAATGTTTTTATTTTTGTCGCAAGCGATTTTGCTGTATGTTTTGTATTCATGTCAATGGATTGATCATTGGTCAATTCAACTCAACTATCGTAAATTTCTCCAAATTGAAAACGTAAAGGAGTAATTGCTTTAATTTTACACTCCCAGCCAGTGTCACTTAAGGGCTTTAAAGTTAAATTTTTTAATATACTTTTTTAGTACATTCCATCGTGAAGGACGAGAAAAAACAAATTTATTGAATAATATTTTTTTAAACCCAAATGTGACTTTGGCTGCATCATTAACAACTAGATTTAAATTAGGCGCCGAACAAGGAACAAACATGGCACGAGGATTTTTGTTTGATATTCTTTGTTGGAGACCGATATGCTTTCCGCGCATACACAACATCTGAAAAAATAATGTTGCAACAATAAAAAAATTTGAGGACTTTCTCCATATACTTTTGTAAAAACAAATTAAAACTATATAATCTCTAAATGGAAAAATAAATATATACTACTATCAATTAAACAAAAGAAATGTTAAACAACTACTACAAGATTTCCCAAATAAGATTTGCAGCCTAACCTAAAATATTTTGTAACGAGCATTATGAGCCTACTTTCTCTATACTTCGTACATGGCGAAAGCAAAAATAGAAATATCTACCTGCTAAACTTGCAAGCTCCCGAGCTGTTGCTCCTCTAAAACTCCTATTTTTACTAAATCAAAAGATCACCGAAAATTATCGGGATGATGTGAAACCTTGATACATTCACTTGTGATTTAATGTAGATCAGTGATTCCCAAAGTGGGCGATGCCGCGATAGACTTGTGGGTAGACTAAAAGTTAATTGATACATTTCGCAATTCTATCGCAACAGTTGAACTATTTTGAACAACAAAGTAGTTTTAGTAGAAACTTAGTACATTATTTTCACAATAATTTCATAGGCTGGATCACTTATAGTACTTAAATAGTCCCTACCACTTGTGTCATGCAACCTCGCACGCCTTCCCATTAACAGTTTTAATTGCTCCCGGGGCAGCCGCCCCTCTTGCCACGCCCTAGTTACGGTACTGAGTTATACGTATACCGAATAAATAAATTTTATGCGTTCTTTGTCGAATATTCAGCACTTGTATTTAAGTCATTTATTTCCACAGAGACTATAACATTTAAGGACCTGTTTGTATTAGATATTGCAGTGTTGAAAAAGTGATTTCAATTAATTTTTTTCGTCCTCGAATTTCGGCGCCCCTTGATCACGGCGCCCGTGTGTTTTGCACACTCCCAACAACCGGTAGGAACGGCCCTGCTCCTATGATTACTAAGTTATGTAAAAGTTGTGTAATATTATATTTGCAGTTCACCATGTTTGACCGATAAATATTTTGGAGTTGGAAAATTAAATGCTAAAGCCACAGAAATGGTGAACTTCTCTCGAAAATAGCTTTATAATTTAGCGTTACCAAACGAAAATACTACATCTTTCGCCAGCTTTCATTCCGACAAACAAACTAACCTTGTCAAAGCGACGCCTGCTTGTAAACTGAAACCGTTAACGATTAATGGGGAAATTTAGAAGTCTCTATTCACTCTTGGAAATCCATACACTAAAAGCGATTGATAAGTGCGAGTATAAAAAATACTTCATGGGACTGAATTTTTTAAAAAGATAGAAGGACACCCAGGCGTTTATTTAGAGTGTTGGCGCCCACGCACGAAAGGGGTCGTCCGCCGAACGGCAATCTTTTCATGCTCGACAATCCGCAACTCAAACATTTTTGGAACTAAAGAGAGGTGGAAAATGATAGCAAAAGTGGTATCCAGGTTGACAGTGGGTGAACACCACGGAAGGGGGTGTCATCAATCAAGAGGGAAAAAGAGGGAGAGAGAGAGGAAGAGAAAGGGAGAGGTTGATACGGAGAGAGAGAGAGAGAGAGAGAGAGATGGGGAGGAAACGAGAGAGAGAGAGAAGGGAGAGTAAGAGACGCACGATGCGAGGGCACTGGTGCGAGAGACTTGGTTCGGGGTTCGGTGCGAGAGAGAGAGGGAGGAGCGAGGGAAAGAGAGGGTGATATGGTGAGGGAGAAAGTGAGGAAAAGAGAGGGAGGGAGTGCTGTAACAGAAGGGAATAGAGGTAGGTGGCAAGGGGAGGTCACGAGAGAGGATGGACGAAGGACAGATAGATACGGCTGTAGGCGGAACTTTCAATCGTTGAGGGCCACGGAGCACCTCCATGCATCTATCCCACGTCCACCGAGCGAGAATTATCACCAACGTTTTGCCATGTTTGCATCGTCGGTCCGAGTACTTTCCCCTCCTCTCTTAACGTGTGCTCTTCTCTCTCCTATCTACGCAATATGCATGGAGAGACACCGCTATCCGCCAGTATTTCGCCTATTCGGGTGGCTCCCACTCTCTCCAGAGATAGCACCCCCGCTCTCTCTTTCTCCTAAACCGTCAATAACCGATCACCCACTCATCCTCTCCGATATCTATATATACATATATATACGCGAAACCCCTCGAAACGCCTGGTTGTGTTTGTATCTACGTCCGCGTGATTAGTCGTGTTCGACACGAGTCATTACTCAAGCTGCGTATATCCTCGCAAGCGTGCGCACATACACACGACCCTCGGCACCCACTACCCCCGTTCGTCCTTCCACCTATCTTTCGCCTACATCTCCACTTACTCTTCCCTCTCTCCTTCCTCTCTCCCTCTCCCCTTCCTCCCTCTCGCTTTCCTTTCTCTCTCTCTCCTTCCTCGCTCTCTCCTTCCTTGCTCGTTTCCCCCACCAGAGTCCACCAATCCCGCCCACCTCATCGAATCCCAAGAGGACCCTGCATGCATCCGCGCGCGCACACACACACACCTCGGCCATCCGAAATGGAAGCCCTGGGTACCTGCCAATACACTCCCACTCCTTCCCATCTCTCTCCCCCATAGAAACCACCCACTAAAATTCTCCCTCGCGCGTAACTCAAGTTGCCATATTCCACGTCCACGCAAAATATCTCCCTACCTTGGTTGCTGTTAGTACCTCCACTGGATAGAGGGACGAACTCTCTTTCGCCTATTTCTAAATCTTCCCTCCGACTCCCAACACGCGCACGCGTCAGAGAGAAATCTCCACCGCGACACCTTCACCATCCTCTCTATTCACTCTTCTTCTATTCTCTTCCTCTCTCTCTTTCTCCGAGCAATGCGACACCCACTATACTCTCGCCAGAAACACCTCTTCTCTACTAAATCTCTTCGGCACTGCGTCCTCTTCCATTTCCCTTGTTCATTCCTACCACTTTATCCCTTCCATGTAACCTCTTTCTCTCTCTCCGTCTCTCTCTTCCTCTTCCTGTCTGCATTACCATTTCTCGTTACGGACCGTCGTTGAAGGCTGCATAAATACGCAAGCCGTGGGTGTAATCTCTTGTTCACCGCGACATGAGTTGTCGTTCCAGGGTTGAGGTTTCGCACGCGCTCTCCCCTCCCTTCCCCCCCCCCCCGGCTCGCTTTCTCCATGTTCTGCGAGGAGAGAGAAAACGCAAAACCACGCATTCGTCCCTTTCCTGTATTTTCTTTTTTTTTAAGGGGCAAATTGGAGGCTTTTATCGACGGCTTGTTCCATTTTTTTAACCGAAAAGCTAATCTCGAGGCAAAGGTCATAAAAGCTGACGAGGATGGGTCGCCTAAAAAAGCTGTTATTTCACGCTAATTTATGTCGGATATGATCAAAAAGTTCCTTGCTAACATAGCCCTAGCTTTAAACTCTAATGGCTGGCGAATCCTATTCCAAGCAAAAACTTTTTTTATTCGCTTTTAGTCTTCTCTTGATCATTTATGGATGAGTGTATGCGGTGAATTCCCTACAAAATCTACGATGTTGTTTGCGAAGATATCAAAAGAAAAAGGGATGTGTTCACTTTATAGTTCCTACGAACAATAAAACAAAACACTCTCGACAATATTTATAAATGATTGCCCGATCGATTTAGGACTTTTGTATTGATCGAAATATCATATTTTTGAAAGCTCAAATAAAAGCGCACTCGCTGGCTTTCGTGTGTGATATTTCGCACATATTTGGAATACCTCTTCATTGTTTCGAGACGGAAACAAAAGCTTTTCATAACTCAATAGTTCATTTCCAATATTACCGACGTCGAATTGGCGCTCATCGCCAGCTGTTGATACCTCGTCTCAGTTAAAAAAAAAACTATTTTAGCCTAAGAATGACTCATTTTTCAGACCTAAGCACAGTTTTATAAGTGCAACGCGAGATATATACTTATTTTATTTTACCGGCGAGCAGTGTTTTAGTATTCTGAACTGGGGAGGTCGCGGTGTATTATCTTAAACATGTAATGAATTTCGCGATTCATTCAAAAGAAGAGAGCGCGAATAATCATACATTGACCATCAAGACGAAATTTATTGCTCGACGCAGCGGCGCGATAGAAGGGTTATTCATGAATACGTCAAGATAAAAAAAAGGAAGCAGCCCACATCGTGACAAAGAGACGCTTTTAACGGTCGGACGCGGTAGTCATTCGGTTTTAGAGTGGAGACAGTCGCGGGGAGGGCGCGGCCATTGTGGGGAGGCTGGCTATTGCAAGGAGACCCCGAAAACGCACCTACGCACCCATTGTGGAGGAATGTTTATGAAGGCGATTCGCTCGCGATTTCTCAAAGCGGCCACCGTTTCTGTTCGAGATAAAACAAAGTATTGCATGAGGAGCGCAGGCATGGGAATATATAAAAGGCCTCGGGGGATATGTGGCATGGAGGTTAGCCGCAGGGCGAGGGTTGTAGTGGGCGAGCTTCCTGAAATCTCGTCCTCTGTGCAATGATGTGTTTGGATTCATACGCGAACCCACCTATGGCCCCCTTCCCTCTCGACCTCTCACTCTTTATTCGTCCCTTCCTAACTCTCCTCTTTCCCTCCCACCTCTATCTTCCTCTCTACTTCATCATTTCTTTCTCCCACCTCTCCTTCTCTCTCCCATCTCCCCTCTTAACCTCCCAAGTCCATCTCCTAAACTCTCAATCCCACCACATTTCTCCGACCCTCATGTCTCGCAATCTTCCCCATCTTCGTCATTTCTATCATGATTCTCTCCCTTCTCGCATAACTCTCTTCCTTCTCTCATTATTCCCAGTCTCTCTACCACTCTCTCTCTCTTCCTCCTTCCCTCCACCGTATCTCTATATTTTCGAAACACGGCTTCATCGGACACACCTCAGGGAGAGAGCCGGCAATTATTTATTTTTCTCTGTTTTATTTACACATTTTGAGTCCCTGTGGATGCATTACAGAATTCGCGTATGCCGCGAACCCGTCACTGTGAGCACCATCCCCTCCATTTTCCCCTCTATATCACCCTCTCGTTGTTTCTCCCTCTCTCTCACGCTCTTACTCTGCTTGCGGTGGAACGCTGTAACAAACGGATACAAACGATTTATCGAAAAAATACGGAGGCGACAAGTGGAGGGAAGCGGGAAAAAAAATAAAAAATTGTTGCGGAAAGGTCATTGGTTGTTGTGGGCGTGGGAGGAGAGAAGGGGAGGAGTGGGGTGTGAGGGGAGGAGTGGGATGGGATGGGAGGAGGAGTGGGATGGGATGGGAGGAAGAGTGGGATGGGATGGGAGGAGGATTGGGGTGGGTGGGGAGGGGAGAGTGGAGGGAAGGAGAATGGGTTGGAGGCGCAGTAGCGGTTGTTTTTGGCTGTCGCTCGTTTTTTAACAAGCGCGAAACCTCTCTTTGTTGGTGGAGGCGGGTGGGAAGGGGGAAATTTTGGAGGGGGAGAATAGGGATGGAGGAGATAGAGGAGGATGAAAGAGAAAGAGGGAGTGGGGAAGAACATCTGGTTTAGGAAGAATAGAAGGTTGGTAATGTGGGAAGGGCGGAGAAATAAGAGACGCATGCATAGTAAACAAAATGCTGGTTTTATGGAGGAAAGGGGAAAAATAATTAGAAAATAACGGAAACTGGATTAGGAAATGAGGGGAGTTACCGAAAAGTAGAATAGAAAACGGAGGGAGGAGGAAGTTTGGACCCGGCGTCGTCATAAATCTTTGCATGGCCTCAATTATTATATAGTCCTTTCGATTAAACCCATTCATGTCGGCTAAATAAGGTTTCTTCGAAAAAAATAGAAGTGCACGGTTGTCGATATTTTGAACAATACAAAATGCAGTATAATACCGATAAAGGAAAACTATTAATTTTGGTATAAATATCGCCGAACTTTCTGAACTGAAATACGGATCAGATTGGATGGTATTTAACCTATCATTTGCATCTATAGCCATAGAAATCGGCTTAAGCAATAATGGAAATTTTAAAATATCACAATTTAAGTCAATCAAAATAGTTTTTAACTTATATTTGTCGGGCGTCACTTGATACTACAAAACAAATCAATATCAAATCAAATGTATATTGAGCATTTTTATACGGAATAAATTGCTTTGCGCCTCACCAATTTCGAGTTGAGCATGGAAAGGCAATATTAAATTTCATATTCGACTAAGCCATCGTGGTATTTGCAACATCGAAATTGTAATTAAATCTGAAAATTTGAAAGGGGGAGCGTCATGATTTTCATGTTGCTAAAATCAATCAAAAAGTGTCGAATACAAACATTCTGGCCGTCAGTATATTAATCGGGGAAAACGGAAACATTCATCGAATCATCGAGGATTGCTCCCTATACCCCAACTTCTGGTCGATTGGAAATATTATTCGAGACACCATTAATTCAATCCTTCGTAATTAAAGCCTGCGAACAATTTATGCGGCGTATTCATGTTAATCCCTTAAATGCACGAAGAATTTGAATGCAATGAATTTGATTCCGAGACCCATTTTCGGTCGTGACGGATCAGTAGGCGTATTTTTCGGAAATTAATTAATCGATTCGCAACTCCGTGAAAGTGCTTCAAACAAAGAACATTGCGGGAGTCGCTAACCGCTAATTGATTTTTTTTAACGCTTGTTCGTCATGGTTATTCTTAGCGGGATCGCATCTCCGTTCGCCGCCTCCGAAAACATTTCTCCGGCTGGAGATCTGTGTTTTCCATTTTCGAACCCAACCCAAAATATCTGCAAACTCAAACCTTTTGTCATTTTCCCTCTCCTCCTATAACTTCCCTCGCTCGCCCTTTCCATCTCCCTCCCCTTCCTCTCTCACTCCCTCTCTCCCCCTCCTCTCTCCCTTCCTCCCACGCCTCTCTCTCTCTGTGTATGACACCCATCCTGCGTCCGGCATTCATCATGTGCCACCACATGGGAATAATTACCCAGAATCCTCGCCGCGGCCGCCAGGTTCCGCCACCGTCACCGCTAACACGACCCTTCTCTCCTCCTCCCACTCTGCCACCACGCCCCCGACCGCCCCCGCCTCTCTTCCCCTGCCTCAAAACCCCTTCATCCCCTCTCTCCTACATTTATCTCATGCCGCGGAATAGATAGCAGCCGCTTAAATCAGATCTAACAATTTCTAAATTTATAATTGCACGCTCGACAATGTGTGAACTATGCCTGATCTGACGCGTTTTTCCGTGATTCAAATGAATAAAATATCAGTGGAATTCGATTTTTAACGGTTTCAGAAGAAAAGGTGAAACGCTAAGCGAGCAAATCTCAGCAACTACATCGAATGCTGTAGGATCCCTTTCAACACTGGAAAACCGATGAATGACAGTGGTCCGATTTTATTTTCCTAACTACAAGTTTACTATAAAAATTATGCCGTAGATTATCACGTACTTTTACGGCATTACGCGCTTCATGAAAGAGAGATGGTACATAAAAACGTTTTACAGAAAGTTTGCACAACCGCTTGAATGAAATCCAAATGAAATTTCTCTGATAATTATAATTATGAATGGTGCAGTGGCCATCGATTACGGTTGAAGCGACAGAAAACAACTTTCCGTAAGATTTTGATAGATTAATATTATTTGTCTATTTATGTAAATAAATACATAAAAATCACAACTTTGCATAATTACTGAATTAAAGAAATAATAATTTTCATATTCATATTACATCAACTTATTCCATCACATTTATTTGTCAATTTTCTCTCTTAGTAAATACTAAAAAAAATCTTAAGTTTTTATCTCCAATGCTTAAACCTGAGAACATTGATAGCGGGAGATAAATATGCATGTGTACGCATGGAGGATGGAAATATCCTCCGAACTTGAGCATAGCGATTGGGAGGGCACGCCGGATTTTCGAAGCATATTCAAATTACAATCTGCAGAACGATATTTGTAATTTTTGTAGTCGTATCAGATAGCGTCCTTCCCACACCAAAGAATCCTCAGCTGCAAGTTTTTCCTCCCGTCATCTGTTCTCCATCCCTATCTCCATAGCTACCTGCCTCTCTATCTCCCTCACCGCCTACATTTCCTACCTCTCTCTACCTCTATACTCATCCTCTTGTCGACGCGAATTTTCACAAAAACACTCCCCCACCCCCTAACTCGAAATGAAACCAGAGATTTCCGAACGTTGATATCCCTCCACCCCACCCATCTCCTCTAAACCCAGATTAATCTAGAACCCCGATATTAGTGATTCGGACAGTCGGTATTAGCGAATAACGGATTCATTTGAAGGCTGAGCCAGCGCTTAAAAATGCAAAACCTACTTTGGGTGACGTGGGACTGGGAGCAAAATGGATGGTAAATCGGTGCGCGGGGGAATGGGATGGGATGTTACGGGGAGGAGTGGTGGTATGGGGTTGGTTCTATTTCGCCTTCCCAAATTGATCTCTCCCGCCCCCTTTCTCACTTCCACATTTCCTCCTCACTCTCTCCTTCCATTTCCTCCCCCAAATCTCTACTCTCTTGCCAGTGCGTAGCCACACGGCGTACCTGTTATTGGATGCCGCACTGCTATGATTCGGGTGATATTGACAGACGGAGATCTTATGGAAAGAGGCACCATGGAGAGAGTGAGTGGGAGATAGACGAGTGGAGATAGCCAGGGATAATCCTCAAGGCGAGAATATTGGCCCGAGCTCACAATGGGCACCAATAAGCGATTTATAAATCATCTAATTCATCGTTTTACGGCAATAACGATTAGAAAACTACTTACTAGAGAGAACTGGCGCGTAGTGTCGATGTTTTGAAAATTCGCATTCCTACTTTAATATCGCGATATATCATTCTCAACGCAAATGCCTCTTCATAACCACGATTACATGTAATCCGGTAACCGGAGATATTTTACGACTCTGACAAGGGAATTACAGACTGATTATTTAGTGGTCTCTGGGATTTAAAATTTGTGGATTCAAATTCTACGTCCGCACTCTGAAAAAAAAAAACTGATTCGAGAGTTGAATAAACGGGTGATTGGGATTTAATTTCCACTATTATGACATTCAGGTGCTGGTGCATGTCCATAAATTAGCATGACAAAAAATGTGCTCAATAGATGGGAGCCTCTATACATAATTGCACTGTGTATGTTTTACTTCCAGGATTCACATCGACGAATACCGTCCTCGTTTAAAAATGAGAAATTGCAGAAATACATAAGCCTGTGGAAGAAGAATGCTGAAGATAAGATGGGCTGATAAAATGAAAAACGAGAAAGCACTACAAAAAATAGGAGAGAAGCGAATGATTATATAGACTGTAAGCAGAAGCGGCCCGAGGTATTTGGCGCCCCGGACGAGATAGCACTCCAGCGCCTCCTTACGTTAATGTTTATTGAGATATTTACAAAGTACGTGTTAATTTATTCATCGCTCTGTGAAAATAAAAAGGATTACCATCAAGATTCTAGCCTGTTCTTCGATATAAGTTTGTATCCAATATTTATTCACTTGCAAGTAATGCATAGATAAATGATCGGGATAGGGCCCCCAAAACTCGTAGCGCCACGGGCAGCCGCCCGGTTCGCCCGTAACTTGGGCCGGCCCTGACAATAAGAAAGAGGAAGGCAAACTGGATTGAAAATTACCTTAGGAGAGAAAGTGACGCGTTAGAAGGAAAACTGAAAGGAAAGAGAGAAAAGGGGAAGAAAAGGCTTCAGCTGATAGGCGACGTGAAAGGGAAAGAGATCTGTCATGATATGATGACTGCGGAAAATATGTAGATGTATGTATGTAGAGTACCAGGTTTAACAAAGAATAATCACGGACCTGTCTACGAACAGACTAACTATTGATGACGATTATATACGTATTTAAAAAGCTCAGAAAAAAGTGATCATCATACTAACTAATTGCAATCGCCAATCGGACAATTACTTGAAAACAAAATTTCTGGAAAATTACACTTTTGAAAGTTATATAAACAGAAATCGCTATAATACACATGGAAATAAACGGGTGTAATTTTTATTCGGCGCGGAAACGTAAAATTCACAATCAGTCTACGCGAAGGGATTCTCTTTCGCTTCAACCATTCTCACAGAACAAATCGACCGAGAATAAGAATGAATCAAATCCTTTGTCCAAACTCTCCCACCGTCCTCTTCCGAGGAAGCTGCTCGCCACCAAGGTAATGCGCTTCGATGTGTCCGTGTGTACACGCGGTCGCCATGGGAGTCCTCAGCTGCCTTCCGCATTCGATTGCCGACCTCTATCTCTCTCTCTCTCTCTCTCTCTTTTTCTCATTCTCTCTCCAGCCTCAAGCAAAATAACTCGCCGCGACCCATCGACGCGCCTTGCACTTCAAGTCCTCGTCTCCACACTCCCTCCTACTCCTTCCCCCATTCCTCCACATAAGGGGAGGAGGTCCAATCACACAAGTGCTCAACTCCTCCTTCCATTGATGGGAGAGATAACAACAAAAGAGGAAGGTCCAGAGTGCGAGAGAGAGAGGGAGTGGGAAGGAAGGGAATGCCTTGCGAATGGAGAGAGAGGGGGAGACATTGAGTGAGGGGAGGGAGTGAAGAAAGAACTCGGAGGTGAACAAACAAACAATCAAGGCGAGGATGGAGAAGAGTGGTCAGGAAGGCAAAGAGAGGTATTGAGAGGAGGAGAGAAAGAGAGGCGAGGGAAAGGTAGTTTGAGAGAAATAAAAATGCGTGGACAGATTATTCGCCTGTACAATCATTAGTCCGAATATCTCGGGCAAATGGCACAAAAATATATTGACATGCGAAACACTGAAGACACCGAATAGAACCATTAATTTTTAACCAATGGTAATCCGAAAGCTACAGCGCATCGGCTACCTATCAGCCAAGCCACAGATCAGCTTTTTTTATTTACAGGCTCGTGTGTGTGGAATGTCTTCCACGCCCTTCCAACTTATCCTACGCTGCAGAGTCCTCCGCCTTCGCTTAGCTCTTCGCCGCCCCCTTCGTTCTCCCGCTCTGCGCATCAAAGCTTCGGTATTCAGTGCCATATGACAAGTGAATGGAGTTGAGGGTGCGATTGGGAAAGGCAGTCTGGAGGAGAATATGCTTTTATTTTTTTGGTACGAATTAAAATTCACGTCGCTTGTTCGCCGAAATCGAGTTAGAGAGGGTTAAAAATCAGAGAATGTACTTATAGGCGTTGGCGCGCGGTCATGTTCGTGAAAAGCTTTTAAAGGGGGAGAGAAAACGGGCAGGGGGGGGGACAGAAAGGGCGAGAAATTGTGGGTGGGCTGTTTGATGACATGAACATCCAAGCATGAAGTGCAAACAGGTGGCGAGTTAGACCGCAAAAGATGGTATTGACCGAAGCAATAACCTCATGTATTGTATTATTTGTAAGCTCAAACGTATTCGAAGTTAGAGCTCCGACAAATAAGGGAGAAAAAATATTCTTTGAAAAATATTTTTGTCTTGTGCTGTAAAAATAATGGAATATGTACATACTATAGTAAATTGCTTCTGATGGAAAGGAGTTAGGATATTAGCAATATAAAACATCTCTATTTTCTATCAATAGTAGAAGGCGTTTATGAATAAACCGATTTTAAAATGTTGCTTTTGTAATTGCTATATTACTTTATTGCCGTTTGCAGATGGCGCTGGAATCAAATAGCGCCTAAAAACTCAATTTTCTGACCTATGTATATGTTTTTAATAGTCGAATTATTTGCACGTTTTTAATATATACTTCTTGTTGTGGTAATTTTAAGATACAATTTATTGTTTAAATAAAAAATACCGTAATATTAGTAAAAAAATCGTAAGATTAAGTCATCAAATAATTTATAGCTAAATTCACCGTAAAATTGATTTTCCAATTTCAGTAGCATGTCATCACAAAGCAATATTTCCCAAGCTAGGGTTCGCGGCACACTTTGGTGCCGTAGTTGGTTATTAGGGGTGCCGCGAAAAACTACATAAAGTAAATAAGAAAATAATATAGAAATGTTAGTAGATTGTTATGTCAATAACTTGTGTTCTAATAAATTTATTGTGGTGTAGTGCCAACTAATAGATGTGTCCAAAGGTTGCAATATCCGTACATATAAATATGTAACCTTGCTTTAAAGTTTGGGTGTACCGAAAAATCCTGTTTATCAAGGAAAGGGTGCCGCGGCTAAAATAAAAATGTGAGAACTGCTGCCTTTGAGTATTAATATCCTTTCCTTTCTGCCAATGTGGTTTGAGTAAATGCTGCTAATTAGGAGAACGGATAATTTTTTCCATTTAGAGATTAACGAATGCTTAGATAATGAGTGAAACCGGAGCTATAATAAACTTCGAACGAAGGCATTTATCTATCAGCGATCAGAGATAAAATTGTCGGAAAAATAAGGATCCGTTTGGAATGGAAATGCCATTAGGACACCAACTACGACAGTTCAAACATTCCTGACCAAATCGAAACCATGGCAACAAACCCAGGGCCGACAATAAAACCTCCCTCCAAACGCCTACTTCCACTCTAATCCTCACCCCCCTTCTTCGTCCACCGTCCTTCTCCAAAAAACCCTAGCATCGGTATCAAAATTCCTAACCTTTACACGAAGAGCGCATCAGGCATTCCTTTTGACAATGTCCAAAACGCAGTTCTTCCATTACCATGGCGACTCGTTAAAAAAAGTTCATGAAACATCTAGGCGATTAGGAAGGCCCATCTATCACGTGACTGAAAGAGGTGAATCACTCACCCCAGCTATTTGGGAGGAATGAAAAAAAAGAAACTCAAAAGCTTGGAAAGAAATGCAGTCCAAAGCGGCGTACCAAATTATTGATGTATGCCCAATACTGGGCAAAAAAATTCACATTTAATATATGCGCGTGTGTGTGTGTGTATATATATACGCACACGTGCCCTGGGATTATTCTTAACCCCATTGAAAGAATTCGATTGTTAACGCTTCTTTCAAAAAAACTTATTTGCAGAGTTAAAAGTAAACTACTAATTCGAAGTGCAAGGCTTGATTTCTAAGTAATTAAACTTAAAAAACTCCGTCGCATAGAAACTAGATTTCTCACCATATGAAATCGAGTAGCTTTTTTAGGAGAATTATGTGCGCTTACACTTTTAATTTTATTAGCAATTTGGTGACATAATTATTTCAGAATTTTAAGCAAACGAATTTGATAGCATGATGAATAACACATTGAGCAAATAAAGAATTAAATGAGAATAATTAGATTCGAGCGATTTTTATTCGATAGCAAAACGAGGCGAGCATAATTCATTCTAGAAAACCCATAAACAAGAAACCATTTAAAAATGCATTGGCCTTAATGATAAAAAGGCAACGAAAATTAACAAGGAATAAGCAAATTTCTAAAAAATAAATAATAGTGACTTATGATTGCCAATTTTGCGCGCATGAACGAACTCATGACGAAGCAAAAACTCACTCTATCTGAAACAATAATATTGAAAGGCTGATATACAAATTATATGAGTTTCTGAAATATTAAACGATGATCTGAAGATGAAATCACAAATTTGATTTTAAATTCATTATTATTGTATCATTGGTTCCATAAAAAAGTTTTGGCTCATCGTTTAGAGAAAATCGACTCTTTTTTCTTGTGAAAACGCCGCGAAACCGTTAGACAATATTTATTTTACCTCATATATATCATAAAAAAGGAAAGCGAAGATTACAAAGGTTTGTACTTCACCGACGAACACAGTTCATTTTATACATTTGAAAAATGAAATATTTATTTGATTTATTTCTCCTTTTGAGTTAAGAATATATTTTATAATCCTTCCCATTAAGCAAAATTGGAAAAATACGTAAAAGACGACATGGGAAATGCGACATTAATATTAAACGATTTTTAGCATAAAAATCCAATCAGTTAAATTCATATTAATTAATTTTTAAAGCAGTGAAAATGTTATCGTATAAAAATATTTATATTCATTCAGAAAATTCTGCTCACAGCAGTAGAAAAAAATTTAAATTTCATTGTTTATTTCGAGTTGGTACAAAGTGTGTATGTATGTGTGTGAAATATATACGTATATATATATATACATATAAATATGTATATACATGTATATATAAGCTTCCGTGTTTTTTGTGTTTTTACGTCTCTCTACGACACCCTCAGCAGCTCGCCAACTTGGTAAGTGTCCACAGGGCTCCCTTCAACACCTTGTTGCCACCATCACTACCTTTCCTTCCTTTTCCTTAAGATATTGTACGTGTGTGTGTGTATATATATATATATATATATTGCTGTGATATTTTGACATATAAAGGTGAAAGGATGTAATATGAATAATATTCTATCAAGGAGGGAGTCATTATTGAGTTAAAGGGTTTAAAAATCAATAAATGTCATTTGTACGCTACTGCGTAATAGTGACAATAAGGTAATAAACTCGACCCACGCGCTAAAGTAGGGATTGTTTAAAGATATTAATATTATATATATATATATATATATATATATATATATATATATATATATATATATATATGTAGCTGAAGAAGGAGTAGTTCCGAAAGCTTTACGTTTGTGATTGTGTTTTTGTGTTATTTTACGTGTGTCGCTTCGACATCCCCGGGGCCTCGCCAACCTGAAGTCGTCTGATTGGTGAGTGCTCACTGGGTTTCCTCATCCCAACACCTTGTTGACATCCATATATTCATTTTACCTTTCCTTTTCCGTAAGTTGTTATATATATATATATATATATATATATATATATAAACATTAAAACGGCAGCGACAATGAGGACGCGATGAGTAATTAGGGACGCCACCGGAGGGGAGCTGGGTTGGTAAGAAAGGAGATTGTTGATGCGGGCAATGTAAAGAGATTTCTCTCTCTCTCTCTCTCTTACGAACCGGTCAAGGAAATAGACGTGGGTCGAGTCAGGGCGATCGAAATAGGGCTTTAATATTATTAAGTGGATGAATAGAGTAGCTCACTAAAAAGGTACGACGATTGTTGCTATTGAAAGAATAATTGAAATAAAAAGTAAGTAAAAAGGAATTCGTGAGTTAATATTCCGAATAAAGGAATTCCAAGCAGACCACCAAGCGACACCAAATAATCGAGAGACCGGGGAGAAGATACGGAGTGCTGCCGGACGGAGGAAAAGAACACGACCAGTATTCTTAAAACACCACAAAGAGACACAGCAATATATATACAAACTAGTAGAAGGTGCTTGCATTCTGCAAGCATTTCATCTCACCTTGAAAAACATTAATTTTTTAGAGATATTTCATTATTAGAAATATTTTTTAATTAAAAATATTTCGCCTCTGTACCAATTTTCCTTTTTTTTATGGAAAAATATTGGAGTAAAACATTACCCAAAATTTGCAATTTTAAAAATATCATACTTTTTCCATTGTAGGGTTCTAATTCCACACCTTTGTGGCAAATTTTAAAGTTATAGCACATCTAGAAGTGAAATAATATTTATCTAATTGTTTAAATTTTAAATATTTTTAACGGCCGCAATTACAACTTTATGGAGATATTAAAATATTTATTTCTGCATTTACACTAAACTAAATGACAAGCTCGCCCCGTAGTACCTAAACATTTATCTATTTGTTTAAATTTTAAGAATTTTTAATGTTTTTCTTATGGAGTATCGAATGGAACATTGGGGTCAAAAATACCCCACTACAAAATTAAAAAGATTTGGAATTTTCGATTTTTCTGGTTGGTTGTACCTGATAATCTATCATCCTGCAAAATTTCAGGTCCGTCTATCTAGAAGTACTTTAGGTTTTATATCATATATATATATCCTATATCCTCCATAATAATAGTTGTTTATTCTCTGCATCGTTCGGAAACAAATATATAAACACATCTTTGCAACCAGCGCACTCTCTCGTGAAAAGTACATAGCTTTGGTCCGACTTTTCCTCATCCACTTTCTCTTGAAGTTACTTCCTATTTTTCCTTCATCTCTTTCGATCGATCGCACGCGCGTCTACCCGCAAAGAAAGCAAGCAGCATGTCCTTATCGTTCCACTTCCTCCTATTCCTCTCTTCGCCAGTAAATCAATTTTCTTGGAGAGAGGAGAAATCCGATATGTTCTCCTTCGCTTCTCTCTCTCATCACTATCCTCTTCATCGCCGTTTCCTCCGCTCCTTCAGATGGATCTCTCTCTTATCCACTTCCGCCGCTCTCTTCCGCCAATCCTTCTCGGCCGCATCGCTTACCATCGCCCGCTTCCCCATGACTCCGCCTCCCGCCGTCTCGCAGTTGGACCCGCAGCACTACTGCCATAACGACGTACCTATCCTCTTCTCTATAATATACTCCCTATCTCCATCTCTCCCCTTTTCCTTATAACCATCAAACTTCAAACTAACATAATTTTTTGTACCTAAGTTTTACAGAAAACTATAAGTTTTAACTAATCGAACATTGCAAAATTCTCGCATTTACCAGCTCTTGATGTGTGCCGGCGCGCGTGTTAAATCTAAGCTGTTTTATATGACGAAGGTTTTTATGTCTGTTCTTTTTCTCGTAACTCTTTCCCATCTCTTTCTCGTTCTATATCCTCTCTCCTTCCTTCTGAATTCTCGCGCTTCCTCTTGTATATCTCCTCCTCTCTCCTATATTATTTTTCTCTTTTACTCTTTCTTTCAGTTCCTCACACATATCCTCCACACCAATAGCGACACGCTCTCCCTCTATAGAGTGGGAAGCATCTCCGCTTCCGGTCGCCATATTCCCGGATGGTGGGAGGATCCGCCGGGATCCCCCATCTTACTCAACCTCTCTTTTCGCCATACATCGCATTCTCTCCACCTCTCCTCTCATCTCTTCCTCCGAACGAATTTCTCCACAACTCGCAATAGCAGGGTCACGCATTCGGTCAAAGAAATTATCGAAATAGCACTCTCCTAGCAATGTCAACTTCCACAGGATGAACAATGTTCTTGAGTCATAATAATAACTAGGAAGATACCATATATATAATGACAGATATATTTTCAAAAAACCTTTGATAGCCAAGATGTACATCGCACAAGCCGTTCAACTCAAAGTTGAACTCTCCAGCGCTCGCATTTTTCTTGTCTGAAAGAGAACAATTTCGTGTTTGTTTTTCCCGTGGACTCCATAACCATCAACATCGGTGTCTTCTTCCATATTTTCCCTTCATCTCCGCATTCCTGAGAGTCCGAGGCAAAGGGTTGAAGAGTTTTTCTACGATGTCTCGCTCTTAATGTTTGCTTTTCAATTTTCCATTCCGTTTCAACTACACACGCATTCGCTACACGATGATGGCAGTCCTTTGTCAGCCTTACTTTGGCCTGCGACTCTTGTGTGCCGAAGTGCTCAGATACAGGAATGCACCTTAAATTAACGACCGAGGATAATCACATCTCTTACGACTATCAAAGAATGCGAGATTTTGTAATCATTTAATTAAACTTGAGTTACCGTCGATCCGGTCCAATTATTTTTTATAATTATTTCCTGTATCTATTTCTATACAATTTTAAATGTTTAAAAAGGTATGAATAGTTTATTTGCCTGTGAATCATTCAAAATGAGTATTCGTTTCACGCAAAACTAAATGATTGGAAAAACCAAAAGAACCCTTACCTTGAAAAAGAAAATATTTCCAAATGTTCTCTCCATCGGCCAGAGACAAGGTGAAGTTCGTAGAGAGAAATTTTGGATTTCAGCCATCGGTATGTCTTCTTGAATTGTATCACATAAGGCCACATGTGAATATGCTAATTTGGATGGGTTAGCGTCTGAAGCTGTGATTGTTATTAACGGAGCCGTCCATACATAGATAAGATTCATGAGAGGAGTAAAATATGAAGAAAGCCACATTGCCACAATCTGCCAACTCATTATTTCAAAAAGCATTTTCTTGTTTTTACTTCCGGGCATTTATTTTTATCTGAAGTTTATATTTCAACTCGAATGAGTTAATGCTAAAAAAGAAATGTAATTCAATAAACATTGCTCGGTATATGGGTAGCAATTTGGTTAACCCAGTATATCACTGCGCCCATTATTATTTATCAAAAATTAACTCAAATTTTAATCATAAAAGCATTTTTTTCTTTCCCGTGTGAACTTTCGAGAAACCCATAAAGCCAGCTCAATGATTATTTCACTAAATTTTTTCTCGTGTCTAGCACTGTAAATTTATATAAATTGGATTTTATATTTCCAACCCTATCACGCCTTATTAAAAATGAAAAGATTCTCCAACGACAAATATTCGGCATGTGGTTAATCCTGTCTATCACTACCGCTGTGATTATTTGTCTATAAATTGTGTGATAATATACTATAATCACAAGCGATTTTTTCGCTCTATGAAATTTTTTCGATCAATCAGATGGAGTCATCGATGTTAACTGTAGCGAAAGGAGGGTCAGGAGGCCGAAAGGGTCAGATGAAGTGGGCGGAATGAGGGTCGGTCGAGACAAGAGCCACAGCCAAGCTACACTCACCGCCAACTAACTCACTATCTTCTTCCTCCTCCTCCTTCCATTCGCTCCTCCGTCTACTCCGTCTTTTCCACTCCGTCTTTTCCACTCCGTCTTTTCCATTCCGTATTTTCCCCTGCCTACTTCTCCAGACCCAAAAACATCCATATATTCCCGATCTCTATGATCATCACTATTTTCTATCCTTGCTCACCTAGCTTCTTTCTCACTTATAATCTAAATATAAGCTCAATCGCTTCACTTTTTTATAGAATGCGTTAAGACTCGATCTGGAAAATGGACGAAATCGATCCTTTAATATTGTCTACCATATGCTATTTTTTATAACTTAGATTTCAAAATAAGTGTGCGTTTTAAGCAAAAATTCAAAACAGTGACTGCTTAGCGTGTTCAAATTCTCATCGAAAAAAACTAGACCGATACTTGAATCAAAAGATTTACGAGCCAGCATGCAGAATTAATTATGAATAGGTTCCAGGTGACAGTGTTAAAAAAAATTGGTTTTTCACCGTCTCCTCCGGTTGCCGTAATACTCAACCTGTAAAAAATAACCGATAGCGATAGCTAGTGAGAAACCATATTAGCCCTTATGTAAATACCCTAGAATTTATCGCATTATTGAGCCAAAAGCGAGGAATAAAATTAAAAATAATGTTTGCCGGAAGAGAGACCTCCGGTGAGGCTGTTCTCGAATTCTCTCCACGTTTGAGTGCTCCGCGTACCATCGCCAATCTCCAACCCCCTTTCCTCCTCCTCATCCCCTTTCTCTCATTCTCCTCCCTTCTCCCTCCGAACTCACTCTCCCTCCGTCCCAATACTCACCCGGCGAGAGCATTGTGTCACGCCGCCTATTCCTCCTCGCCGCTTCCTTCAATCTGGCAGGCGTGCCCAACGGCCATTGTCGCGCTCATCTCCCTCCCCCTTCCACCCTCTCGCCCACGGCACCGCTCTCCTTACCTCTCCTCCCTTTTTTTTACTTCACGACATGCACACAACTACTCCCTCCACTTCCCAAAGTTCCACTTGATAAAAATGGTCCCTGGTCTTTGTGGGACACCGCCCGTAAGTCCCGCGGATCCAGGGACACGCACACCGACTCACCACCTCTCCTCCCTCCTTCGGGCTTGCCCGCGTCTCCGTATTAGTTCCATCCCGCGGGCGTCTCCATCCTATAGGGACCCCCGAATTCGACGCTGGTATCGCCGTGCGACGCGAGCGTCGGGATCGTTCGAACCCCTCGCCCCTTCCCACTCCTCTCCCCCCTCGCCCCTTTCCCACTCGCCACGAACCCTCGAAAAAAAGGTCTCAGGTAAACCGAGGGCCCTTCGTTACCTCTCTTCAGGTCGTTCGCCGTAAGGACGGGAAATCCAGACCTTGTTTTTACCCTCTCCGTCTTTCCATTTCAAACTCGACTCACACACACACACACACGCACACTTTTAGACGGCGGACCAATGAGAGGGATTGTCCTCGCGTCGTTTCTACTTCTGTCGCCCTTTCAATCTCCCAAATTCCCACCCCCTCTCTCTTTAGAGTCTCTTTCTCCGTTTGTCAACCCCCGCGGAGGTGGGCACGTCCCTCTCTCCCATCGCACACATCATCCCTTCCCTCTCGAATCCATCCCAAATTGTCCCTCCTTTTTTTCTCCTTTCTCTTCACAGATCTTTTGAAAACCATCCTTTCCTCTCCTATTCTTCGTTGCGCTTAAAGTTGACCCGCCCTCCATTACAACAGGATCGATTTCCTCGTCCTACCTGCCCTTAAGTTCCTTCTCTTGTTCGCCCGAGCGTAATGATACGTACCCTCCCACCTTCGTCTCCCGCCCTCTTCCTCTCCTTCCCCTTCCCCTCCTTCTCCTCACTTCGAGTGCCCTTCCATTGTGCTGTTATTTTGTCTGTCAGGTCTCGTTGTCTCGAGTGCTTTATCCTTCTTCATTCGCTTGTCATAACTTGCCAAGGATCCACGTAACTATATGAGGACTGCGCATGTGCCCTTTTCAGTTTTCATAAAGATGAGACTGCCTTCTCAATAGGTGTAAGTAAATGGCTCTTGTTAATCCAAAGGCAGAAGAAAAATGCGCAGCACGAGACGACGAGTGGATGCTAATAGCCTCCACTCAACCCAAAGGCAGCGACGTGTTAGGAATAAAAAAAGCATAATTCGTCCAAGGTCTGTGAAACTAGGAACGTTTTCAAAATCGTTGGATTTGCATATTTGATCTTAAAAACAACCGGTTACAATATTATAGTATCATATAGGTCATGCGGTGAAGTTAGTACTTATATTAATAATACAAAAAAGGGATTTTCAACAATATTTTCGATATTTTTACTGGTATGCATATTTGTTGAAATTTATAATTGATTTAAACTTCATTGACCTACTACCTACTGAGACACGCAATCAAAAAGAAAACCTAGAAAATGAAAAACAATAGAAAAGAAAGCTTTTAAAAGCTTTTCTTTTTTCCAAAGATAATTAAAAGTGACAAAAAATTTCCATTTAATTCGCATATTTTATTTCAATTCCTATGTTAAGCGATATACGTATACATCTTACAACAGAATTATTTGTTTTTTTTGCGGAGAGATGTGCCTCAATTGTCAATTGTTACAATATTTCAAATATATCATCCACTAGCTGAGGCGTCACTTTGTGGAACTTACTAAATATATTCAAAAGTTTTAAAATACCTTACTAAGAACCTTGAATTTTTCATAACGTTACATAAATAAGTCACTGTCTGCAAAAAAATTCTTTTCATATGAAAGAGCAATGCTGAGAGGCATTCATCAGATGGCAACATCTTCAATATAGCATTTCGAAATTTCACCTAAATGCTAAAAGATTAATTTTTGCACAAATACGTTTGACCTATAAATCGAATACATTTCCCGTCTAATATTTTCCTGATTAAAATTAACAGAAGAGGAGGAAAATTATTTTGATAATACAGAGCGTTGTAAAAATAAAAACAAAATTATAACAACACAAAGTTTAATATGACGAGTTTATTCCACCTAATAATTTAAATAAGCTCAAGCCATATTATAGTTTGTTGTTATAATTATTTTATTTTAACAACGCTGTATATTCTAAAAATAATCCTGATTGAAGTGTCCCGAATTTACAAGATAGAAAAAATAAGTTCAATTGAAACTCAACATCCGGAAAAAGGAATAAAGTTTCAATTATAATAGCGATCTGGGCCTCTTTTATGGCAGGATGGCCGTTTTGCGGGAAAAATACAGCTATGCGTCATACGTCAAGCGCTAAAATTTCGATAAAATAAACACAGATTTCCAAGGATTAATGCCTTCAACTTCACACGTCACTCATTCCCCTTTTGCCAACATAAGCTAACTGGAGCACACAACCTTTGCTAATGAGTCGTTATTTCAGGGAAGTTTGTGAAAGCCTCCAACAAATGTAGCCTCTTTAACTGGTCGTTATCACCGCTCTTTGGGTTATTGCCTGGCAAAACACACGCCTCTCATGAAAGATTTCCAAGACGACCCGAAGGCCATTACGTCGGAATAACGAGGGAAGGAAGCAATGCGTTGCTAAGTAAAGCCAATGAAAGGAATTTTTATGGGAGTTGTTAAGGCATGGACCACTCGTGAATCCTGCTTTCGAGGATTAGTGGCTCTACAAGGGTTTTATATCTTCCGCAGCTCATGATTACTCTCTCTCCCTTCTCATCCATTTGTCTCTGTGTCATCCATGTCTGATTCTCTTTGGTTTTTACATTATAAGTTCGCACACGAACCCTTTCAAAACTGCTTCAGCCGTATTCGGACCGTAAATTGCAAGTATTACAGGTGTTCGCATGCGTCATTCATCAAAATATGTTTAGATTCAAACGCATAATCTCAAATTTACATAGTTCTAATTGTCCTATAAACATATTTTTTAATTCTTCCCCTAAACCAGCGTTTGATGTAAGCCAATGAGAGAGTTTCATAAAACAATAACCGTGATATTTGTAGAAATGCGAGAAAAACTAAACTTTAAACCAAGTAATAATTAATATCACTAAAAGAAAAAAATTGAGAATTCGAATTCATCGGTCCCTTCAAGAAACGAGCCTTGAGGAGCGAGCAAAACCACGCGTTGAATAATATTCACGTTTTACATCTCGAGGGCAATCATAAAACGTGAATCGAGAGAACGAATTACTTTTTTCGAAGGGAAATTTCTCTCTTTATCATTCAATCGCGTGTCTTCCTTTCATTTTTCTCTGCCGAAACTAACTTCAGACCCCTTCTCTCTCCTCCCTCTCACCATCCTCTCCCTCTCTCTCCCTATCTCTCTCCCTATCTGCCTCTCTCCCTATCTCTCTCCCACTCTCTCTCCCTCTCTCTCTATCCCTCTCTCTCTCCCTCTCTCTTTCTCTCCATCTCTTTCTCCCCCTCTCTTTCTCCCTATCTCTCTCTCTCCCTCTTTCTCTCTATCCCCCCTCTCTCTCCCCCTCTCTCTCGCTCCTCTGTCTGCACCTCTAGCTCTTCCCTAATTCACACGCACTGAACGCTATTAACGACACTTATCACGCCTCTCCGCCACCTCGACACTCCGTTTTAATTCCCTACGCCTCATTCCGCGCAGTTTTCATTCCCAATATAGCTCCAGGCCCCAAAGCCTTCCATTTTCTTTCCCTCTCACTCATTTATTCCAAAATTCTCTCCCTTTCCAGCTGGGGCACGCGCCGTCCATACCGAGAGATTGTGGTAAAAAGAGAAGGGATAGGGAGGGGGAGCGACGTGGCTGCAACTCCTTTTCTTACAGCATCCACTCTGCCACTTTAATTACTTTAATTTCTCCCTGAACACTTTCTTTCGACTCTCATCATCCACATGCCTATACACCATCTGAGCTAGTTATCATGGAAGATATTTAAAGTCAACAAAGTTGTTTTTTTATTTATTCGAACGTTTAATATTACGTGTCGCATTGCATTGTGTAATCATGGCAAGTCCGACATTATATATCGGACTTGCGATGATATTATCGTATTGAATCTATCATGTTTTCTTATCTCTACCTTTTCAAATCAAGTAATATATTCACACTTCACTGTTGGTATTACCGTGCGGGAATTTCGTCGCTATGTGATTTATGAAACGCTTTCAGCGGACCAAATTGCTAAACTACTGATCAGCGGAAAGTTTCCGAGTCCGTAATAATAGGCGTGGGTAGGTTTTTTGGAATTTCCGAGTTATTTTCGGAAAGATCTTTCCCTCTCTTAATTTTAATGAATACATTTTACTAACATTATTCCAACCCCCTGAAAGCCTTGAATAAACAAATAAACATAAAGTAAATAAAATAATATTTACAGTTAATCTTGCTACCATGAAATAGCACATTAAAGCTTTAAAGCAAAATGGAATACAAAAAATAATAATTAGTCTTTCGTAAATTAGATACCTCTGCTAAAAAACGCTCTTCTCACACTTTTTAAAATATAAAATTTCCATTGCATACTGTAATTAAAACAACAAAACTACAGGTGCATAAGATAAAATTTATTCGTGAATTCCCCTGCAGCGTTATATGAATTACACGCTTTTGTTGAAGAATATTTCAGGATATTTTTAAAAAGTTGTGTCAGTTATTACAAGTTAACTCTCCGCTATTTCAAAACATAAATAAATCATATTTTTTACCTGGGATAATTATTTTCGGGGAATAAAGTAGTTATTTTTATAATTTTGTTATAGATCTCGTTTTATGTTTGACCTTAATTTTTCTCAGAAAACTACAAAATTTGAAGTTCCTTAACCATCAGGGACAATTATTTCACATTAAATACAGGTCCTACCCGGTATCAGCGAGTTCCGTATCCGCGGATTCACGTAACCGCGAGTCGTTTTTTGTATCCTATTGCTCATTGTACGCGAGCTTAGCCTTCAATATCCGCGAAGCTAAGTCAGCGGACACGTGAGGATATTATCATAATTCCGCGGGTTGTTATTTTTTCTTCCGAGTCAAGTACGCCGCACACCGTTATTTACCATATGCATTTTTGACTAAAATTTGACCAAATTTTAGGATGCGTGTTGTTTATAGTTACAAAACCAAGTACAGGCAGTCACCACTTTTACGTCCTGGAAACCGCGACGAATAGCGGATCGATGAATAGCGAATCACTATTTTCCATAGACAGTATTAAAATGAGGAGTTTTGATCCTGACCAAGGACACTAGACTCAAAACTTCTAGGAAATACCAATTTACAAATATTATAAGATGATCGTACAAAGGAATAGACGAAATACGATTACTGCAGACGCACTCAATACTTCATATTTCTGTAACACGCATTCTAAACACATTGTTGATAAACAAAATGATAGATTCATCATAATACAGTTTATTAAGGCGTACAATAAAAACCCCTTACTTATAGAATAATTATAACTAAATTTTAACAAGAATAACCTTAGTCGACGACAAATTTGCAATCTTGACAATGTTTACTGTAAGTGAAATATTAGCTCAACACAGACACAAATGGATAATTATGAAAAATCAAACGGTGTAACCATACTGAGATACACCTTAGTTGTTACTCGCAAACGTTACTTCGATACAAACTATTAATATGAATTTATTAATAAAATTAATTAACTATGCATATTTTCGCACACATATATGTATAATGATATATAGGATATGTTAATGAAGAGCTGTAGAAATAATTACACCAACAACCACTGCCATTATGCAGATGTGGTATACTCCCTTTATGTAAAACAAAAGATCTATTACCAATTCAGACCAAATTGAACGCTCTTACTGTAAATTCAAATATCATTAATTTTTAGAATACAGGTTAACAAGTATATTAGCATTAATTCACCAAATTTGGCCAAGTTGAACCTATTGACTGATACTGAACACCTGCGATTGTATCTGTGAAAATTCAACTCCACACAGACCCAATCTAAAATTGAACATTATCTAACCAAAACGTAAAATAAAAAAGGATTATTTCCACCCGGACTGAAACAATAATATCCTAGCACACAATTAATTGCAGATAAAAGTTTAAAACCGATGAAATTCGATGCTACATCCCTAAGTTCAAAATCGGTTATTCAAAATTCTGTAAATTCCATAGATTCAACAGTATTTTCTAATCGCTGTAAATCGCTAGATATTTCGGATAATAACACTTGTTTACAAACAGATGAGTAATTATGACAATGTGCATAATGGAAGAATGAAAACATGTGGTATGTTAAGAACTGCCGTATGAGCGGAACGACGAAAACAGAGCGACGAAAAGCGGGGGTAGTCTATTCCAGCCGATTAATATCAGTTACTAGCTGAAACGCCCGGCTTCGCTCAGGAAAGAGTTTTTTTTAAGTAGCAAACGATTTTTATTGCCAATTGTATTTTAAAGTTTTACTATTAATATAATTACGCATTAACGTCTTACTTAATATTGACATGGATTGATGCACCGAAGCCTTTAAAGCAGCAATAAAATTATGTGTATTATGTCAATACTATTAACCAAAACGTAAACAATAAACAACATCTTGCTTACCGAACAAATTTAAGTAGATGTATCGATTTATGTTGCGATAAAATTTTCAATGTTAATGGTTAAACATAACAATATTGTAATATTTCTTAAAATCATTTGACTCACTTTAAAAGTATTCATAGACTATATTTAATCCATTTGTACCCTTTATCTTGGCGTTGGCTCTTCTTCCTCTACGACGCGCCATGGCGTGAATTTTCCTGGCATTAATCATTACGTGGCTATCTCCCTTTCAAGAGGACAACAATTAAGAAATTTAGCTTTGTTGCCGCCTGGAAAATGTTTATATAAACCGATAAATTTTGCGCTTAATGGATAATTTCGAGAGATTTAACATACGACAAAACATGAACATAATTCAAATATTCAGTCTTTCGTGCGTAAAATAAGCCATTTCCCGTGATTGTTTAGTTAATATTTAGGTATATTTATATCCACATCAGTGAAGGGCTGCATCCCGTGCATTTTTATGGATATAGTATTTTTTGATCCCATGGGGTATATGAGACCCCACGTTCAGCAAACCTAGACCAAGTTCTTTCTTTGGTCCATAGGATGGCCCATGAAACTCGATAGCTACAACGGTGTAAAAACGTATAAAGAACATACACACATACACTCTAAAATATTTATAAGATATACGGATACGTTGTTTGGCTCTGTCACATTGAGAGAGAGAGAGAGAGAGAAAAAACGAAAGAAAAAAATGCAACGTAAATATTATGTATGTGGAATGTTACAACAAAATTCAATAGTACGTACCAGGGCATCGAACCGAAATTTTTTCGCTCCGGTTTTCGTTCCGGTTCACACAAAACAAAAATTTTCGGTTCGGTTCCGGTTTCGCTCCAGCAACCACCATTGAACCGGTTTATTTCGCTCCGATTTTGAAATTTTTGGAGAAAATTTCAAGAGAACTCCAAAATAATCTTTATTAATTAATGTTACTTTTTATTTAAACCAAATACATCTTCACTATCGCATGCCAGTAAGACAAAATTATATATCCGCAAGTAACATCGAGTAAGCGCCTCCTCCCACCATTTAACGAACAGTAAAACATTTATGAATTCCCTTCTTACATTTTTCGTTATTCAATTTGTCAACGGCTCCTTTTATATGACTCCGTCTAATACTGTTCTGTGGGAATTTGAAATTTTTTTTTCCTTTTTAGAGTGTATAAAATGTTATTAATTTTTTAGCCTTTAATTTGATGTAAAACCGTTGTTATTCTTACAAAAGTCAACATTTATTACATTTTACAATTCCAATATTCTAGTTTCCAATATAAGCAGATACTCTAATTATCATAATCAATTTACTCCAACGGTACTCATGCACATACTTGAACAGGTTCAATAATATTAATTCACATTTGAAATGTAAAATGTAATTCATAGAGAGTTGTCCAAAGAAGAGCTACTTAACTATTTTTTAAATAAAATAATTTAGATGTTAATATTACAAATACCATACAATGTATAATTACACGCATTTTCTTAAGATGACAAATATAATATGTACACACGGTAACATTTAACAGAAGTAAGAATACCTCAAAAGCACGACCGCGTAGCGATCCTTACTGATAAGTTTTAGAGCAAGACTACCAGAATATAAGGGTTCAATGCATATGGAGAAAGGATGAAAGTCTATGGGGACATAACCTCCAACTTGATGCAAAATTCAAGTTAAGTATCGTGAAACATTTTTACCCGGAACACTCCACGGGGTAGGCTCAGTGGGAGGGTACAAAGACGATTTTGGCGGCTGTCTTCAAAGCACCACTAAGTTCCTTTTCACTAGCCTCGTTTAACAGCATGTATTCTCAAGTAAATTATTAGCCGTTGCCTTATTCTGTGTTGAAAAGTGAGGCTTTCAAAAAAGACTCATATTAAAGCAAAAGGAAAAACCATTCTTTCGCTCTCACTGCTTATGCGAACCGAAAAAATGGAACGAAATAAATAACGGTTTTTTTTCGATTCGGGTTCGGTTTCACTCCAGCTAAAATAACGTTTTTTTTTTCGGTTTCGGTTTTCGGTTCGGTTCCGGGTCGATGCCCTGGTACGTACGCAAAAAATCAGCCATTTTCGACCGCCCTCCCCCTTGTTGCATGGTGTGCTTTTTTCTACCTCCCTTCCCCGTGCGTGCGTACGTTAGTGCTTCGTACTCCTTTCCCCCTACCCCCCTCCCTCCCCCAACGCCACAAGTTCATCGCAAAAAATAATTTTTTCGATTAAATTATGAAGACTTTATTTATTTACAAAATTACATAATTATTATTTATAATATTAAAGTTCATAGAGCTTGGTATTTTTACTACCGTGTTCTATGAAGTTTAATATTAGAGAATAGAATTTGATGTGTCAGTTTGAAAAACAGGCTAACCATGTAACAAAAAACTATCTCTATATGGTTTCTTTTATTTTACGTACGTACGTACCACTTGGTCTCACTCTCCCTCCATAGGCAGGGTATACGCAAACTTCAAACCCCTCTCCCTCCTTGCGTACGTATTAAATGGACGGTCCCTAAGTGAATGCATGTCTCCTACTTTATCCTGGAGATTGTTATTGTATCCAAATCGGAGTAGCGTATTTCTTGGGTACGGGTTGTACATAGAGTTACCACGTCTCCGGGTTAGAGCAAGTTCAAAGGTGGCATCTCGAGCCATAGATATTTGAAACTCAAGTCCTCTATAATAATGTAAATACAGTAGAACCTCGATTTTCCGCCAGGGATAGGGACCAAGAGGGTGACGGATTTGAGAAATATGTACACTGATAATAGAGAGAGATATAGAATATCTGATCGGATGGGTCACCATTCAGTTTCGCATTAATAGCAAGGGTCTTCTGTATTACTATTAGCTGTGTTACAGGTATATATTGGCAAGTTGTTGGACGAACCACCGAAACATTGCAATATCGAGTTGGTTGTGAGCGGCATATTCCATCGCTTACCTTCTAGTTATGTTCCCATCGTTTATCTCCATTTTCCTAACGAAGTCCTCAATTTTGTCACCATCCCGCTTCAGGTCTTCAAACACCGTAAATTTTTGCTAAACTGGAAGCACTTTCACCTTTCCTTAAACTATGAACGGTTTCGAACTTTTTATCGAGTCCAATGATACGCGTTTCCGTTTTCCCGCCATTTTATGTAGGGCATATAAACGTACCGCATAGGTTAACTTTCAAAACTGACTGAGAATTTCAAGTGACAAATGGAAACAGTCGAGGATGCTAATTCCGAGACTTACTTGTGTGCCTGAACATATGTGGTGCTGCTATCGGGAATCGTCAGCGAGAAGTGAAAAAGAATTCTAGGAATGGTTGAAATATATCCATTTACAGGTAAACAAACTTTTTCATGACTGAATGTGGTTCTTTGGTCTAACTTTGCAAAAAAATCTAACGGATTGACGGTTAATAGAGTGACGCATAAAAGGGTGACGGAAAATGGAGGTTCAACTATATCAGGCCCAGCTACAGCGAATTCCGCGATGATTTCGGGACACTCAAGCCTCGCAGATAGCGGGGGAGCAGTGTATAATTGAAACACACATGACTGCAATCTGTCCTGATTTAAGCAAAAAATAATTAAAGATCAAACTTGGTCCATGTTTACTCGGGAAATTTGGATTGATAAAAACATTTCTCTTAGTAAATTAACTGACTCTATTTTTTCAGTTCAAATGATGCATTAAATCAGGGGTTCCTAACCTTTCCATATGGCGAGCACCGAGTTGTATTTTGGTATATCGAGCGAGAACTAAGTTATATCTTAGAATATCGAGCGAGCACCACTATACTTTAGCGAAAATAATAATTATCATAAACACTAAAATCAAACCAACATCAATGTTATTAGAAATGTTCTTATATGCGTTTAGAAAAAAGCAATTGATCATATTAAATTAATGATGTTAGGAAACGCGATTTAAGCATCGCAGAAGTGCACAATCGGGCTGCCGAAGAGAACAATCAAGCTGTCAAAGAACAGCGGTGCTCGCGAGCACCAGGTTGGAAACCCCTGCATCAAGTATTTAAAAGTAAATTTTAAATTCATTTTGTTTATTCTTGATTGGTGCGTACGTTTTAAATTTATCATTAGATTTTAAGCTCTTTGTTCCTTAGAAATATGTATCTCATGCTTTAGGAAACAATAGATTATGATTAGAAGGATTTATGAAATATATATATTCATAGCAGTTAACGTGATGCAGATTTTAAATCGAAATATGCTAACATTTAAATATCGCTAATTAATGAATGACAAGTAAAGCAGTAATATTTCCAATACTTAATTTTTGCATCTCCGCATTCTGGTTTAAATTACACCATCCCTTTTTTCACCTCCATAGCCACACAAAACGTTTAAAACTTTGCGGAAAATTTCCTCTAACTTTTTTCAATTAAAAGAACACCCATCTCTCCCATTCATGTTACCAGTAGTATACAGCGTTTCCCTGAAAACAATAAAACTCAGAAGTCACAAATTTGCTGCCACGAGAAAAACAAAAGGTAAAAAATACACGATTCGCTATCTTTTTTCATATCCTCTCCTCCCACTAAAGAGAGAGGCCAACAAACAACTCGGAGAAAGAGATGCGGTTCTCTCTCTCATATATATATACATATATTTATGTGTGTGCAGCGCCGTAACTAGGGCGGGGCATCTGCCCCGGGCGTAACTAAAGAAGGGGCGCAAAAATTGTTAAAGGCAAGTTGTGCATGTCATACGGACAGGGGCAAGTGCGAACTGGGCAGAGTATTTTATATTCATGTGAAGCTTATAAATCAGTGGGGGAAGTTCGTATTCTCCTGTATTCAAGAATCACAAGGATACTTATTACATTAAATTACCTGCAACCGTTTAAAAGTTACGAAATTTTTCTTGTAAAGGAGCACGGTTTTCTTAAGCGATAGAGAAAATAAAAAGAAAAGAAATTTAATCAATTTTGCTATTTATTTACTTTTTAAACATTAAAGAATATCCGGCATAGAAAAAAGAAAAACCTTTTAAAAAATATTTAAGAGCAATTAAAACCGAGATATTCTCCTTACCAAAGGGACCAATGGTTCTGGTGAAGGAGACTCCTTTGATGCCTATAACCTTAGTTTTAGATGGATCCATGCAAAAACTGGTTTCGTCCAGGCTCAATATTCTACCAGGTTTTGCTGCAAGGCCTTATTCGTTTATGGTACATTTTAGCAATTTAAAATAACCTGTTACAAAAAAAGGGTCAAATTTTTTTCTCGCATCTCACTCCTTGAGGCTTTTTAACTGAAAGATTATTTCGTTTCTTGGTGTTTCAATGTTGTTTTTTTTTTAATGCATTCCCCTACTAACGACATCACCTCTTTACTTGACAATCCGTAGCCATATTTTTCTAGGTATTTTTACGATTCAACCATTTTTTTGTTCAACATGTTCTGGCAAAGCTGTAACACGTCCATACGTGGAAGATTTTACTCCACGCCTATCCTTAACATGATCAAATAGTGCTAACTGGAATTCCATGCTTTTTGCTAGCAGTCTTTACTCCATTCTGCCACTTTTTATTTCAGTAACTGCTTCATCCAATTTTTCTTTAGAGTAACATTTCTCCCTGTCCGATTTCCTGATGTAATTTCGCACCATATTTTTTTCCAAATAGACACCTAAACCAAATATTCTAGTAGTAATATGTATATTATATTGCTTTCAAAATAAGTCGAAAAGTGCGTACCCTGATACGCACTTGCTCAATGAAGCCAAAACGCAGTAATCCCCAAAGCTAATTTTTAAAGGGCAAGTGCGAATCCCATTCAAAAAGGGATTTTATTTCAATTTAAGTTAAAATGTATATATTTCATAGATAGATCAATAACAGAAGTACATACGTTGCTAATTTGAAGGCCTTCTGATGTAAGATACTCTTGATGTATGCAGTTATTCTAAGGTCCACGTTTTTGTCACCAGAGTGGAATCGTAAGATCACAGGAAATGACATGACAAAATTAAATGGCATGGCACACCGACTCCCCATGGTGGTCATTCTATGGAATATATGCCTTATCATCTCTCTACTAAATGTGCAGATCTTATACTAACAATAAGATGGATTGAGCCCTGTAGTTTAGATACGCACTTGCCCAAGAAGCGTACTTGCCCCCCTTTATCTTACATTTATAGTAAGAAATTATATCATTTATAGTTTATTTTATTGTTCACCCGAAATCCATATAGGTATTAGAGATTTTTTTATGGAGGGGGCACATATATGGTATTTTGACCCGGATGCTAAAATAGCTAGTTACAGCGCTGTGTGTGTAATTGTTACCACTACTGTTAATGAGGGTAGAGGTTAACTACATCACACAATAAAATACGTAGAGATAATGGCAGAAGCGACAGGTACTACTGATTCTTTTTAATAAATGCGATAATACAGACCATCAGAGATGTTACGGCACCCCTTGCCATACACTTTTGGCCACTTGAATGTTTACCATACGAATGTTAAAGTAATTATATGCGCAACACAACGAGGAAGGAGAGAAGTAGTATTATACAGGGTGTTCCTAAATTATACCGCCAAAATGATATGGGTTGTAGGTCAGCATGGCCGATGTACGAAACACCTCGTTCTGTGTCCGGAACAGTTTCCTGTTCGAGCTAAGAGGTTAGAAATCTCGTACCCTTGTTAAGGCAATCCGTCCAATAGGTAGCTCGCTCCCCAGATCTCATTTTTCTGTTTTTTTTTGTTTGGGAAAATATCAAGAGCCTCTTGTATGAAAATGCATTCGGTCAAGAGGCGGGCCTGTTCCCTCGCATCCAGGCTGCTTGTGATTCAATCCGAAACACGGCGGAAATTTTCGAACGAACGAGACAATCATCTTTCGGAAGATGCATGTTGTGTTTGCAGGTTGGGAGTCGCCAGTACGAGCACCTCCTTTAATGAATCTTGTCCTGTACTCATTAGGGTGAATTAATAAAACATGCTGTTATGTACCGAAGTTCCAATTTCTTTTCTAACTCGACAAACACACGTTCCACCGAATTCACTATCAGCAATCCGTACACTCTTTCCTGCAAGCAATACTAAGTAAACGGAGTGAGCAAAACATTTCACTGTGCAACAAGGCAGCGCATCACAGGTGGCATGCAAAGCACAAAGAGTGCCTTAACACCGTGCGCTCAGGTACGAGATTTCTCACCTCGTAGCTCGAACAGGAAACTGCTCCGGACACACGGACCGGGTGTTTCGCACATCGTGCATGCCGCCCTACAACTCATATCATTTTGTCGGTATAACATATGAACACCCTGTATATCAGCATAATATATTATACTAAAAACAAATATATTGAGGTCAGGGAGCACAGGTTCCTTACTCATAGACATTGAAGTTAATGAAAAAAGTAAAGGATGAGATAGGTACTCAAATTACGATCCCCATCGAGCGTAAAGCTCGTGCGCTCTAAGGTGGCAGGCAGAGACGCGTGAGAGGGGAATGGAATGAATGGGAAGGAGAAGCTTTAAGGGGGAGCTGACGTCAGAGAACATGGGCAGTAGACGAATTTTGGTTTGGACGAGTCCATCAGCATTAGTGTACCTCCGTCCCTTTCCTTCTTCCCCTCCAGATTTTAAGTTCACGCAGCCAATGCTCACACCTAAAAACCACCTCCCCTTAAAGCGGTCCCGCCTCGAGGATGGACTCGTCCTACTGTAAAGGTGCCTACAGCACTGTCAAATTATAGCGTTTTTGGTATATGTACAGATAGAAAGAGAGAGGGGGAGTATGCGAGCGCATAGATCCTTTGGAAACTTTTTGCACAACCTTCCCTCTCAATTACCTCGTTAGAAACCCCTCTCGTGACCTCAGGCACATTCTCTCTCTCTCGAATCCCACGGCGCTTTACCCTCACACCACAAACTCCTCCAGAGATGCCGTGCGTCAAACTCTGAAGAATTGTTCGCGTACCGTCCTCCCTCAGTCCTCTCCGTCTCTTCCCCTTCTGTTGCCTCCGCAAGCCCTCTCCCTCCAACCACCCCTCTCACTCTGCCTCGACCGCGTTCCTCTTCTTCCCCCCCCCTACTCTGGATACCTCTTCTGTTTAAAGGGAGAAAGATGAAGTCGCTCTTCGGGAGTTTCTCATAATTCCACCCTCCTCCGTGCGTCTCCCAGAATACCTGCGCACACCCACGCACCAGTGAGGATGCTCGAATACCTGTTCCGCCATCACCTCCAAATAAAAACCGGTTGGGGGTACCGGGGGTATAGTGGTTAGGACGCTGGCTGCTACTCGCCCGATGCTTGAAAAAGTCATCGGGTACGAATCCTGCGCGAGTAGGATTTTTCTCAAGGTCACCCGGCCCCCTGTTTGTATGGTTTGAGGAGACCGCGCAAATTCAGCTGTTTCGTCCTTCGGAAGGGGCGTTAAGCCGTTGGCCCCCCTGGTGTTATTCGTAAGAGCAGGCAAATGCCGGCACCGGGTTTCCCTCCTCCCTCCCCGGTTATTCATTGCATTACCTCTGAGATACACATTCGTGCAGTAAGAGAGGCGAATTGACTGGGCATTCAAACAAGCAAACAAATAAAAACCAACAACTCGTCGTTTCCGTGCTCTCTCTCTCTCTCTCTCTATCCGACCTGCATTCGCTATCATCTCCCCGCTTCCTTCCCGAGTCCGCGACGCTGTTTGCAGAATTCACGAAGAATGTCAGCACATCCTCTGTCAAGCAGCGAGCCGTGAACTGCACGTTTAAGCGTCGAATGCACACGAGTGCGGTGCGAATTTGAGCGGAGCAATGGACGAATTCAGCGCGGACATACCTTTAGTCTGATGCAATAGAGAGATTAGTGGGTTTATTTATGCCATTACAGGGCACCTTCTCCCCAATTTCCTATTGGGTTGCACTGACCTGTCTAAGAATAAAGATGTTTTTAAAAGCTTTACTATTACACTATCGAGGTTAAAAATTTTTAGTAACCTCTATCGTATAATGAATGTTACACCTGCCATTTTTGCTACAAAAATGCTCTTAATTCTAGCGTGAATATTAAGTCTTCAAAACATTTACTTTACAATTAGTGTTATCATTTGTATTAGCAATATTTTCTTCCGTCATTAATCCTCAGAATTCCAGGCGACTGTTCATAAGTGGGATATAATATAAATATACGGAATACTGATGAAGGCAGCTGAAAATAGTTTCGCTAGTTTACGCACATGAATAAGCATATTAGGCGCTGCAGGAGACGCACGGAGCTTCTCAAATCTGCATAAGTAATGCATCAACTATTTGAGATTCTGTTTTCATCGGAAGGCACTCCTGGGATTATGCAGGCGAATAAAAATAGAAATGGCTCATTTACTGTGTGGAAGCCTTCCAGTTGGTCTTGCAACTGTTGGACTATTGGTGAGAGAGAGAGAGAGAGTGAAGTGGAGAGGAGAGTTAAGTTGTTTGGCGAGGATAGAGAAGTAGGGAATGAGGGAAGAAGAATAGGAAGAACAAAGTGGTGTGAGAAAAGGAAGGAAGTAGGTTTTGGCAGAGGAGAAGGGTTTAGAGTGAAAAAAGGAGGAGGGGAGCGGAAAGCGAAGAGCAGTAGAGGAGAGGAGAGAGAGAGAGAGAGGGAGGGAGAGAGAGGGAGGGAGAGAGAGAGAGGGAGAGAGAGAGGGAGATATGGCAGAGAGATGGGAGAGGGCGAAAATTACGAGCAAGCAGGGAGAGAAAAAGAGTGAAGAGATTCCGCGTGGGGGAGGAGGATAATAGATAACGTGAGTGAGGAGGCGAGGAAGGAAAACGGCAGATGAGGAGGATGGAGTGAGTGAGAGAGAGAGAGATAGCCAAGGCGAATGAAGATGCAACGATGGGGGTTGCGGAGGCGGCTCCAACCTGGAGGGGAAATTTTACGGCGAGTGGGAAAAGGGGTCCGCCAGACGAAAGAGGGCGTACGTACTCACTGACATTCTTCGGAGTGTGAGCCTCAAATGGGAGACTGCTACGGCGTTGAAACGCGTAGATGAGACGAGAGGGTTAGTGGGAGAGGGCCAGAAAAAAGGCAATAGCGGAGCGCAAGGTTTTATGGATGGTTGGGGACGGGTGAAGAGAATGTGGGACTGAAAACATATCAAACGAGGGGGATTCCTTGGTGCGCTTTACTTAGGATTTGGACCACTATTATTTTCTTTGCCTCGTGTGTGCGCCTCTGTTGAAGTTGGATTTGAACGTATAAGCGACGGAATATCCGGTCGGGATGAAATAAATTGTGCTCGCAGTTGAAATGGAACGGAATTTTTCTAAAAATATATTTTAAAAATAATCTTGGATAAATGATTTTGTGGGTGGTTTTTCTGTTTAATACTTCGTTTCAATTATGATAGTGCGCTAACTTGACTTCCACTACAATTTTATACCTGCATTTCCTTCATTGGAAATCTCCAAAAAACAATATTAACAGGGATAAATCGATGAAACATCCTTTCTATTTATAGAGAAATATTTCCTCAATGCATCAGCCATTACTGCGTCGCAAATCACCTACATCGCTAAATAAAATTCGCGAGACAATTTCGTTACAACCACCGACAGTGCGAGTCAAAAAAATCGTTGCCAAGTAACAATGTAGATATGAGAGAAGATGCGCAAGGAACTGAACTGGGAGGAGAGAAAAATAAAAAAACGACATCAGAATAGTTGTAGGAGAGGGAAGAGAGGTAAAAGAGGGGGGTATCGAATGGAAGGCGCGTCTGTCAGTGGATTTAATACGGGCGAGAAGTAAGGACGTCGAGTATGCAAGAGTGGAAATGAGGATGGGGTGAAAGTGTAAAAAAGAATGGAAACGGAGAAGGGGAGAAAGAAAGGAGGGCAGAGATGGATGACTAAAGGAGGAGAGGAGGGAGAGAGAAGAGGAAGGCATAAAGAGGGAGGGAGGGAGTGTGGATAGTCCACATCGAAGGACGCCGCGGTTAGATTGTACTGGGAGTTGAAGTGGATAAGGATCTGTACACAAGAGGAGGGGGTGGGAAGAGGTAAAGGGAGGATGAGGAGAGGGAAACGGTAAGGAAACAACTGCTCCCAGCCGAAAAACGCAAATGGCCTTGCAGGGTAGGCAGGGTGTTAGGCATGGTTCACGGGAGCAAAGGGAGAGGAATTGGGTGGAAAGGTGGAGGGTTGGGTTGTATGGGGTAGATATCGTGGAAGGAAAACAAGGGGACTGGCAGGAGGGGGAGGGAGCTTAAGGAGCATGGGGTGGGGAGGGGCTCACCAGAGTTCAGTCCATAAATGAGGGGATGGTGCTATTGCGTGGAATGGGGGGGATAAGAGAGAATGAGGAAGGGGAGAGGAGAGGGGATTTGGGTATGCAAAATACAAAACTAGGTACACCGGGTGTGTGTATTTGTCGAGCAAGTCTCCGGGATGGAAAACTGCTGCCACTAGACTCTCCTTGGGACCATATGCGAGTCCGGTGAGCCAGGAAAATTAACTCTGCGCAAGATACAATGTGGGCAACCCATCTCACGTGCGGAAGAAAGGGAACGAATCCGGTCGCGTTTTTTAGAGGCACATTATCATTGAAAAGTTAAGGTTGTTCCATTAAATGAGGCGGAATGGGAGGTCCGCGGAAGAGGAGGCGACGCGGATTTGCTCTATGTGGAGATGTGGATCGCCTGTTTGCGTAGGTGACCCGAAGAGACAAGGGGAGTTGCGAGAGGATAGAGAGAGAGAGAATGAAATAAGGGAGTAAGTCGTTGATCCTGATTGGTCACCAAGCCTAATGTCCGGGCATTAACGCGCGGCAAAATGGAAGCATCCCTTCTGAAAACCAATTAAGTCTTCAAAATCATATTAAGAGCGTGCATTTTATACCGTCATTTCTCAATTCCATTCACCCTTGTTGCTTTTGACCTTTCAGCCATCAAATTGTTCGATAAATCGATGCACGGCGTTTAAAAATTGTTCAATTAATAGGAAATCGATTTTATAGTACAACTAGCCATTCTCTATTCAGAAAGAGGAAATTTAAATTGAATAACCGAGTAGAACTTTAAAACATTATTACTTCAGGAGAAAAAGGCGAGTAAATATTTCTAAAAATTTATCAATTGATCAGAAGACAAATTAAACAAGGACTCCGTTTGAATTTTATTTATGAAGATTAGAACATATTATCCATTAACTAAACTATACTGACAATAATGTAAATAGTCGCGCGCAAGTAGAATCCAAGGATTTTAATTTAGTTCGATACAAGTATTCTGCATCATTGGAGGACGGCGAAGGCCAGAGAGAGAGAAGGGAATAGTGCGCCAAGCAAAAGCGAAGGAAATGAGGAAGTCTACTGAGAGGCGCGAATAGGAATTTTTGATAAAAGGGTGAACGAAAGGCAAAGGGGGATAGGGGCGAGAGAGTAGGAATTCAATTGGGGGAGAGTGACGGGTAAAGGGAGAGAGAGGATTAAGAGAAGAGGGAGAGAAGAGGAGAGAGAGGACATAGTGAAGATGACAGAGAGAAGAGGACAGAAAGAAGAGGACAGAGAGAAGAGGAGAAAGAGAGGAGGGAGAGATGAGACAGAAGGAGGGAGAGGAGAGTGAGGGAGGGAGAGGAGAGAGAGGGAGGGAGAAGAGAGAGGGAGGGAGAGGAGAGAGAGGGAGGGAGAGAGAGGGAGGGAGAGGAGAGAGAGGGAGGTAAAGGAGAGAGAGAGGGAGAGGAGCCGGGAGAGATGTGAAGGGAGAGAAGTGGAGGGAGAGAAGTGAAGGTAGGGAAGTGGAGGGAGAGAAGAGGAAGGAAAGAGGAGGAGGGAGAAGAGGGAGAGAAGAGGTGGGATGGAACCGAGGCAAGGCCCAATGGAACTAAGAACAGAACGGCGGAAAAAACATTCTTCCGCCAATTAGGAAGAGACGTACGGATAAGAAACAAATCATAAGCGAATAACAAAAACATGAAGGTTATTCGAAATAATACCGGAATATTGAAATTTTGCATTTTTAGTTATCTTTTTAAAAAAATGAGATGACGAATTCATTGGAAAGGTATCAAAGTAAAAAAAATCAAGGCAAACCTAAACGGCGAAAGAATAAAAAAATAATATCGTCGATTCAATCAGTTTCATATTCACACCCGGCTTCAAACTCAATCCTCAAACACGATGAGACGTGCACACTGTGCAAAGAAATGCTAACACACATGAATAGAATTTCTGATCAGGAGATGTGTTTCGAACACGATGAAAGGAACACCGGTATGAAATGTAGAGAAAAAAACCTTTGATTAAAAAATGTAAAAAATCGAAGCGAAAACATCGGAGAGATGTGTAATAGGGGTAGAGAGTCGAATGTAAAAAATCAAAGCGAAAACATCGGAGAGATGTGTAATAGGGGTAGAGAGTCGAACGAGCTGAACACACGAGGAGGAAATGACGTTAAAAAGAATTTTTAGACAAAGAGAGAGAGAGAGAGAGAGTTGAAGGAGGCGGCGAGGCGGTGAGTAGCGTCAACGGGAGCGAGTGAGGAGCCAGGTCGGTCGGTTGGTTGGTTGGCTCCATTCGGACAAAAACTTCTTTGGGTAGAGAGAGGTGGAAGTGATAAGGGAGGTTTTTGGAGTGAGAGGAAGGTAAAGAGAGAGAGAGAGAGAGCCGGTAAGCTATATAAGTTGGGAGAGGCAGTGGGAGGATCCAAAGAGTTCCATAAAAAAAGCTCGCCAAGGAAATTCGAAGAAAAGGAATAGAAGGGGAGGAGAAGGATACGACACAGCATGATGGAGGAGGAGGGGGGAAGTGCGGGAGCCCTTGGAGATGTCTCCAGGGATAGAGGGAGGGGAGGGAAAGCAAGGATAACCTTAGGCCAAAGGAGGTATCCTGGGAAGGGAGGGAGTGGCGTCTCTTCGGTCCTTTGGCTTGGAGGTGAGTGAATATTCGAATAAATACATTCGACGATGTATGAAGAACGGGGGCTGCAGGATGAGGAGGGAGTGGAGAGATAGATAGGAGGGAGAAAAGAGATATATATATATATATATATATATATATATATATATATATATATATATATATATATATATATATGCGAGTGGATGATGGGGGTGGTGAGAGAGAGCGATAGGGAGGGAGTGGCGAAGGGAAATTGTTCGTCTCTCCGAATACGATGCTTCTTAAAGGGGGAAGAGACGTAACAGGATGAGATCGCAAGATAGGGGTGATGAACACAGCGACGAGAGCGTAAAAAATGTACAAAATGAAATCTAGATGAAAAAGGGGGAGCGTAGGTCGGAGGTGTGATGAGAAAATGCATGAAACGGAGCGCATTCCGAGTCTCTCGGAGGGGCTTTCCGACGCGCAATACGCACTGCTCCGTCGAGGAGGCGACTAATATCACGGTGCCACAGGCAGCGCCTCCTAGTAGTTATGGTATTCTTAAATTAAATACATTCTATGCAAAAGTATGCAGATGTCTTCTGTTGATCCCATGAGTCAAGAGGACAGGAGGGCCCGATAAGATTTCATTATTAGTTCATTCTATGAAAAATATTTTCGGGCTGTTAAGCTGCTTTGATTTTATAATCAAAAGCACGCAGTCATTGGTAAATGTAATATCTATATTTCGTTAGTTAATGTCCTAATCCTTTCCATAGTTTCGCAAACCCGCTGGTTATTTTTATTGCAAACTTTGTACATCGGCCAGGAATATACGCAGAATATAGAGGTTAGAGCTATGTGTTTTTATTAATGAATGAGATAACTAAATATATATATATATATATATACTAAAAAACGAGATGCAATAATTCATAAGCCATTTTTCAACTATATATATATTTGGGAGACGACATATTATTCACGAACTGAAATTAGTCCGAAATAAAATTTCCCTTAATGTCCTCCTGTAAGCCAAACACAGCATACATCTGGCTTCGAGGAGCATCAACATCGGAAAAGTACATAAAGGAAGTGAAGAAATGATTGAGACGCCCACTTCTCATAAGAGAAGCGAGCAGGAAAGGAAAGTCTGTACAGATAGGAAACAAAAGTGGGGATAAGTGGTTTTGTTGATGGGAGAAGAAGGGTGAAGGGGAGAAAGAGGGGATAGGGTGGCCGGTGGGAAGAAGAGATACAATGATGAATGCTCAAGAGAGGATGAGATTATCCAAAGAGATCTGAGGGGTGGGAGGAGAAAATGGGAAGGGAGAGGACGAAGCGTAAACACTATGAAGTCTCAAGGATATGAATAGTACGGTTGTAGGGGGGGGAGGGTAAGGGGTGGGGGGGGGGACAAAAAACTGCGAGTGCGCGAGGTTGAGTGTGTGTGTGTGTGATTAGGAAGGGTGGAGATGACGCGTAGGAATGCGATACGGCGAGAGGGGCATGGAAAAGAAAGGTCATAGGGCGAGAGGAGCGGAAGGAGGCATGAGAAGGTGAATTCGGAGACCCAACCAACCCAAGGGAAGCGTAAAAGAGAGAAAAAGGAAAGAGTTTGTCCGGGAAGGATATCTGATACAGGATTTGGATTACCTTTGGATCTTATTAGGAGATGTCTCAAAGAATACCCGCCTATTAAAAAAAAAGTTTCCAATTATTTCACAGATGTTGATACCAAGGCTGCATATGATGGCTGAAATATGGAAACGGGAAATTCCTAAGCACAAAAAATTATAAGAAATGATATTGGAATAAGTGTGCAAACATCCTTTATCTTGAAGCAAGAATCGTTCTAACTATATGAAAATGCTTTCGCTAAAATGCTATGCTCCATCGGAAGCAGTGGCGGATTTATGTAGGTATTCCGAGACCCGAGGCACAAGATTAATTTGTGCCCTCCAGAATGCGACTCATTGATTTAGTGTACGAAAACAAAAATCTGACGAAAATACTCATTGTTACAACATATGTAATAGTCAGTAATTAAAATATATTTTGTAATTTTAAAATTACATTTGTGCTATTACCGTAAAAATAAAATACACTGATTAACAAAAAAAAAACTAAAAAATCAATTGTAATTAAAATAACAGTTACCATAGAAACACACACAACCAAAAATATATAAAAATAACAAAATAACATAAGTGGCAGACTTCTACGTACTTATGTAGGTGTTAGAATTGAGCACCTGAAGCTACGGACTAAATTTTAACAAAAAAATGGTGTTAAATATATACAAACATGATAGTGAATATAATTCTTTTAAAAATAAAACTGATAAGTTATTAAAACATGCTAAAGTTGTACCCAAACGGTTAGCAAACAACATTTTTCAAAGTAGAAATACTTTAAATAATATTTTCTACAAATCCTACACATAATAGTACTATTTAACGGCTATTTCCTATTTCTTACAAATAAAAAATTATTTAAGGTCTAAAATATTATAATCTAACTACATTTTTAATTTGATAGAACATGGAGTGTGGAATAATTGAGAGAATCATTTCTGTTATTTCCTAGCGAAAAATAAGAAAATATCAAGTAAGCCATATTCTTCCTCGGGGAACTTATAGAAGTTCTTCCGTGATATTTTAGCAAATAAATCGATCAAATTATCGTAATCTATATCTTTGGTAACATAGTGCTTAATAAATAAAAGAGATAAACTACTTGCTTTATTTAGAGGCAAGCTATTTCTCAAATAGTTCCTTACTCTTTTCAGTACAGAAAATGAACGATCATTACTTGCATTGCTAATTGGCAGCGTTAAAAAAGTATTGATTTCACATTAGGAAAAGTAGATCGTAGACCGCTGGTTATTAAATTATGATATGTACCTGTTGGATTAGTTAAATTTTCTTCTTTGGCAAATTTTAGAAATTGTAGTACTTACCTTGTCTTTGAACTGATAGATGTCAGTATCATCTTTATATACTTGCTTCATCATATCAAAAATGACATTAAACATATTTAATACATTCTTTTGTTCTTCTAGTTGTTTTTGAGATAAGAGTATAACAAATTACATAAACGGAAGCTCCTATACGTATTTTTACACGAACAGTATTAACATTAAATGACTCCCTGCCCTTTAAAATTACATCATTTTATAACAAATAGACGAACACAAACGGATCTTACTCCTTAGTACATATCCGACTAGAGAAAGCAAGAGAAACCTACTACTATAGTGTCGGAGTGGAACTCATAAGGGAATACATTCGGGGAAAGCTGGACAGGATATTATATGCCGAGACCAGGTTTGCCGTCTCACAGTCATGAAATGGCCTACACGATAAGCTGAGTTTGGGCTTCTTACGTAAACTTTCTCACGCGTTGAGTACAATTGGCCTCTTTGTCTTCCAAAAGGGTCGGATAGATCCAGATGGATCTCGAGGAAGGATGTTTACTTCCATTAGGCCAAGTGGTCGGCTAGATGGAGGCAAAGAATAAGTGTCATGAAGATCTTATAAACAACACTGAAACTGACTTAAGTGTAGAATCGGAGCGTAAAGCAAACGAAGCGTTGAGACTGCTTCTTCCACCACTTCAATTTAAATATATCGAAATTGCGGGGCCGGCTGCATAGCACCGCATGAGAGACCAACCTCCAGAGCCAATTCGCTCTTGCCAGTCGCCCACGCCTAAAACCAGCGATGGAAAACGTTACACGTACGTAACGAAATTATTTTTGAATAACGTAACCAAAAACGTTAAAGAAATTTGCAAAATAGTGCAACGAAAAAGGTAACGATAAACGGAGAAACAAAAACCGCTATTTCGATATTTTCACGTTGTGATTGCACACAGGACCGGTCCTAGGCAATCAATGGATACTGACTTTGCGCGGTAGATATATACACCTATCCCTCGATTTACACGGCGCTTGATGTTCACGGTTTCGGTTTTACAGAGTCAAGAAAATGCGACCATCCCTCGATTTACACGGGCTTGATGTACACGGTTTCGGTTTTACACGATCAAGAAAATGCGACCATCGCTCGATTTACATTGGATCTCTTTGTGCATTTTAAATTACAATCTCCTTTAATTGCTAATCTAATAATCACTAATGCGACTTCACAAAAGAGTTAAACAATGACACATTAATTTAAAAGTTCGCGTAATTACCACCACTTTATCAAAATACGTCCAGTTTTAACATTAGGACGGACGGAAACGACCTCCCCTATATGCGTTCACTTCGTGCAAAGAACGCATAATAAGAACTCCTGCCTGTGAGAATGCTTATCGTTCTCTGCTCTGCGTCTCGAGTCTTTCACTCATAACACAAACACACAGGTCCCTATTATTAATTTTCTGGGCGTCTGCGTTTAAGTTTAGGACTTCCTTTGGCTGATCATATGCAGTCAGGGTTCCCAACTCTTGAGATTTCTAGGCAAGGACAAGAGTACTTGGAAAACAATAAATTTCTTTACGAAAGTATTTAAAAATTTTTATCATTGAATAATCAGACTTCAGTCAGAACAATTGACATTAAGTGAAGCTTATTCTATGTGGTATTCATGCAAGTTACAGTTGTCAAAATATTCATCATCGTTTGCAACTATTTTTGAATGGACTAACACTAATGTGATTGTAAACAAAATCAATAATTTTTTAAAAATTGATACTTATAATTAGTATTTAACTCCATAACACACATAAACAAATTGAAAATGAGAAAATATAAATTTTAAGTTGTCTCCTTAGATAATAAAAAAATTCCATCCCTCAGTTTGGTACTATTATTTTCTACATAATTTGATAACATAGGCCGTGGATTCAACCTATTTATATTCAATGTCGTGTTTATAGCATCAAAATACCCTCTAGAATCCAGCTATTATATACCTACTTTTAATTTTTTTAATACACCAAAATCAATATATTCATAATTTTCCGTGTTTATACTGGAAATAATATACTATCAACTGAAACTTTTATATTCGGAATTTTTATTAAATTATCAAGAGAAATTTAGTTTTTGCCTGTAAGAAATCCAATAGAAGTAGGATATAATTTTTTTAATTTATCAGGTTTTTAAATTTTTGATGGGATGAAATAGTATGCTTGTGATTGTCATATCAGTAAAAGTTGTACATCATACATTTGTTTGGAATTTTTTTTTGTGAAGCGCATTGTTAAAGAGATGGTGAGTTATTCAAACGGAGACATACTCCGCGGACGCAGACGAGACGGGAAACTGAAATTTGGCATGTATGTGGTTGGATGTGCGCAATCGACGATGCAATCCTAAAATTATAATTATTTCCATTTATTTTAACTAGGCCGTTCATGTGGTAAACTTGATATGAGGGTTTTACTCATGTCATCTCATTGTCAGTTTTTGTCGAAGATCACTTCCTAAAGACTCGTAAAAAAGTGTTCTGTTGTCATTAATGTTGCAGAGGATTTAAGTTTCTTCAGTCAGAAAATCTTGTTTTAAACAACTGATTAGCAATTTTATTCGGTTAGTATTTGTATGAATTCTGATGTAGGGTGCAAACATAAAGAAAATAGAAATATATATGTATTTATATAATTATATAAAAGAGTAATTAACTCGATTTCATTAATTTGTACTAACATTTTTCGTTATAACGTTAAACGTAACGAAAAACGAAATTAAAATTAGAGTGTAACGAAAAACGTAACAACAAACGATATAATTTTTTTGGCCGTAGCGAAACTTTTTTTTTTCGTTTGCCATCGCTGCCTAAAGTCGACGTTTGGTGAGGTCCCAATTTCGACGACGCCCCCAGCTGGCGCCTCATGCGCCTTTACATCAATCCGTCTCTGATCGGAAGTTTTAAGGATGAAAAATTAAATACGAGAATCTCCAAAACAAAGAGGTGCTGCCATTGTTGCGATGTATAATTAGCGTCATGCCATCCAGCCATGTTTATATGGCTAAGAACGTTTTTGATCTGCCCATCCATTTGTATTCAAATTACATTACATTACATTACATACTTAAGACGCCAAAGAAATTCATAGTACGACCAAAATCAAAGACTAAGGCACAGCCAAAAATTTGCAATTTTTTAGAAAATTGATTTTTCTTTGTAGAAACCAAAAAGGTGAGAGCGGATAAAATGAAATGTAATGTAAAGTAATGAAGAAAAACTGAAGAATCGGTGTGGGGTAAACAGGAAAAATATTATTTATCGCCCTCTCGACACAAATTTTAAATTGACATTACTTTAGGGTTAAAATATAAAATGAATGAGCCCATAAAAAATGCATTGACTTGCGTGACGGAGAGAGAGCTTCAAGACGAAGATGTTCACTTTAATAGCTATCGAACGCTTGAAGCATGCCCTTCACTTCGCTACGCTTATCTTCAATGCGAAAGTAAAACTTGAATGGGCAGCAATGATCGCGGTGATGCGTCGCTATCATCGAGTTGCAATAATGTGTCTCGGTTCGAAAATCCAAAAAAAGCTCAAGAAATACGCCATAAAAACAAGACGAACTTTTTTAAGGGTATCAAAGATGGGAATCGAAGTATGTAAAAAATCCTAGAGAACTGCATCACAAGGCTCCATCAACATTTTCGTGCCCAAGACGTCGGTAGTGTTTCCTTATCACGCAGAGCACCCATTTTGAACCCCACCATAAAAGCTTTAAGCAAGAAGATATTTACGTTTTCAGCTCTATCTTTTCTCAAATGAGCACAGACTGGAAAATTTCGATGGATTTTTTCAATCACATCTGGAAGCAACATCAAAATATGGTAATTATTTTTAGCTCGAATATTTATTTTGATACTTTTAACTCATAACTTCGTCGATATTCGGATTTTTAGACGTGCTCCGCTTTGAGCCAAAGTGCTGTTTTATAATGTCGCAGTTTGTGAAAGCAGCAACTATAAAATGTCGAAGAATTTAATCGTAAAAGTCCGTTTATATAGTGCAGTTAATGACTTTAAGTCTTGATGCGCTCCTATAAACCAAACACTCCAGTCACATTCATTCTAATAACATCCAGTTTAGTTCCAAGCGGTCTCCCATCTTTCCGTAAACATTTCTCAAAGGCTTGGAGCGATCTGTTTCGTGATTCGTCTTCTGCTAGAGTACTAATGGAGTGGGGCCGTGAGATCATCGTCGCCTTTCCTCATACTGCGTTCTCGCAACGGTCCCTGGCACATACACACGCAAGCACTCACGCCCACTACCTCGAGTCATAAGTAAGCAGTGAAAGCCTTTTCCTTCTTACTTTCCCTTTCCTCTCTCACTCTTCGCCCAGCTAATCCGAAAGTCGGCTTCAATCGGCGCCTTCTAGAGGCGAGGCCATTCTTGGAACCTCGTATCGACCCTTAATTCCCGCTAAAATTTCTCTGAGAGCTCTTTTCAAGAACACGGGAGGTCCCATGTTCGGTAACCTAGTCCTCCTGTCAACACCCATGCTCCTTTCCCCATCCCCGCATCCCCCATCCTCTAAAATCCGCCTTCCCCTTCCCTTTCTCAGCCTCTTCAATTCCCTCACCGCCTCCCGCCCCTGCTCTCCCCCGCCACAAACTCCACCCAAGAGCAGCAACACCCTTTCTCAGCTCATGGCCTCCACAAAGCCAGTCATTGTCTTTCAAGTGCCCCCCCGAGGTTTATTCCCTTCTGGCATAATGTGTATAATATCGACTTACATAGGATGACGCAGTATGCGATATAACAGTATACGCAGGCGGAAAACCTTTTGGGGTTATAAACCAACGGTTGAGGTATTCGGGTAATGTTAGTAATAGCTCCGAATTTTTATGAAAGAGGCGGTAAGGTTATGTTTGGCACATCCCATGTGTTTACGAAGAAAGGAATACGATCGAAGTATATGACATGCTATTTGCGATGAAGAAGATTAGCTGTCACTATGGAGTTGCTAGAGAAGAACGTTGTTTAGAATAATTTTGTCTAATTTCGTTTAAAAAATTCTCGTTCAGTCGTGTATGTTCGGCATCTATTGCAGTTTATATTTTGCGTTTAGGCATCTTTCTTGAGAATAGAAGACTTACAAGTTGTTCATGCTGATCTCTACAGTCGAGATTATAATTTCTCACGTGATATTCCGCATAATATTATACAACAGTTACATTCATGTGCGAGCATATTTTTACGGAAAATTGACAATTACCTTCGAATAAATGACATTTTTGTTTTACATTTTCTGGGAAGTTCTATAACTTGGAATCTCGAACGTACCAACATAATTTTATGCGCATTCAAGCAAACTTACAAATGTATATTACTTTCATAAAATGCCTCGCATTTTTTTGGACTTTCATAAGTTAATTTTTATATATCTCATATTTTTTGTCAGTTTTTAATCAATATGACCCAGAAGTTGTGTAATAATAGTTACTTTATTTGTAATACAATATATTTTTAGCACATAATTAATGTTCCAATTCCGTCCATTTTTCTATTCAGCTTCCTTTTGGCTGCTCTATAAAATAAATACGCTTAGATTTTTCCATGCACATAATTGCATGGACTTTTATATAAAATAGTTTTCCCAACTTTTAGAAATTCGACAACAGATGTAAAAAAATAGACGTCCAACTTAGCCTATTGCTCTTTTTTCATTTTCATAAAGGCCTTTTTGATTTTAAAACTCTAACGTGTCATTTAGCTACTCGAAAAATGGTTTGAGTTTGAGACCTAACTTTCTGTATTGCTGGAAAACAATTTTCATCCGAGAAAGTTTGGTTTTTTAATCGTTTTTACTCATTTACCTTTTGCGTTTTATCCTAAAATTCTTTTTTCCCTCTTAATATAGTTACCACCATTCTAGTTGCCCTTCTTATCATTACACAACATACAAACTAATGATAAACATCCATTACCATTACATTGCAATATAATAAAATTAGGCCCATGATTTTGCCTATAAATGATATTTCAAATTACGTAGTATTTATGTGGTCAAATAAAGTCTCCCAAAGACAAAGCGAAGACAAAGACGCAGAAAATATGAATTTTATGTAATTCAACAATGATTATCAATTAACGAAACTTGGTATCCTTTCAACAATTGTGCTTTTTGATTATAACAGCACTTTCTGTAATATCGAGATGAATTTTCAAATAGTATTGAAATTTCGAGCACGACGAAAAATTAAATATAGCTCAGAAAGTATAGGAAAAACTGTTTACGATTGCTCTATTTTTACTATCAGGCAGGGGATGAAATTTTAGTGTCATCCTCGGATCCCTCATTCATCCCAAGTTCCACATCGTAAGCATCAACATCCCATCCCCGCTTGCTTTCCTGCCAATCGCGTATGAATGGTCAAATATTATCATTCCCTATCCTGAACCAACAAACCCACTGGTGGCAAATATTGCTACATCCAGACTTCTTACCCACACTCAACACCCCTCCCTTTCGCACTCATCTATCACCAGGCAACCCCTACCCCTCAACTCCTCCTCACCTCAAACCTTTTCTCTCTCGCCCCTGCACTTTTACTCCTCCCTTCCATTCCTCTCTCTCTATCTCTCTCTCTCCACTCTTTTCAACTAATATAATCCTTCTCTCGCTGCGACACCAAACCAGTACCACTCGACCAGACACCTCTGCTTTAATGATTTCATTTCTATTTTCAGTTGTTGTTTCTGAAAAAAAGAAAGAATTCCTGTTCATCGCTGTATTTGGTTTAAAATTACACTCGGAAGAATTGATGCAATATCCGGAGTAATTTAATTTTACGGCTCATTCGCGTAAAAGAATGCACCATAAACTTTTAATCAGAATTTATTCCAAAAACGCGCGTTTTAAATTAATATGTAAAAATAACTTTTTCGTTGCGGAACATCACGTTAATGAATTTACGAGCGCATGACTCATCCATTGGATTAACGGGAACAGAAAAATAAATTAAATAAAAGTTTTTAAAAAATATCTCGCGCCTATATTGTAACTCAGGTAACGCGTGAATATAAAGAACAACTTTATATTATAACGAATTCAATCTCTTGAGTGAAATTACGTGGAACTGGCACCAATCCACGCAGCTGCATCATCGAAGCTATGAGAGAGCGGAAGGGACATTTTTTATCGAAAGTAAAAATCCTCGCGACCTTCCGGAAAATTCTTCCCACAATATTATTTTTTTTTCATTTCCAAACGTTTCCTAACGCGAGAACAAGCGAGCCACGCAAGGGGCGCGCGCGCCTTTCAGGCTCCATAGGAGAGGGGCGCGGGAGACAAGGGTGACGGGGGTGGGGAACGGAGGTATGTATTGCGACACGCTCGCTCCGGCGACCTCTTACGAGAATCGCTGACGCCGGTGACAGTGGCAACGCATTCTCTCGGTCGGTTTGTCTCGTTGCGAAAGCGCGGGGGCAGTCTCTCTTCGCCTCCGGGGCAGGCTCCCTTCGCCCTCGAACTTCCGCTCCGAGGTGCCCTGCTCGTTCGTCACAATTTCAGACTTGGCCCTCTCGCAACGTTTAACGCCACTGTGAGGTGCATGATGGGACAACGCTATCCTCAGCCCGCTCGCGCGCAATTATCCCTCGCACTCGTCTATCTGTGCACACATGCCTTCTTATCTATGAAACGGGCTTCCGAACATCGATTTGTGTACGTATTGATTTATTAAGAAACCACGCTGCCGATATAGCCAAGAGATTTCCTGATGCATTGATTTTGGAATGACGCTAAACTAAAATACGAATGGTCTACTCGATTCCATTACTCCATCCTCCATATCAAAAGATGGAATCGGGTGGTCTTGAAACTGCATTAAATAATAACATCAAAAGGTGTAAAGAATAATTTTTGTTTTAAATTTATCCTAGAATTTTCTATGATGATTATTCATATTCAGTTTGGTAATGAGAGTACATGTAATTGGTATTTGAGAGTTCAATAAAATCTTATATTACAGCGCATAGCGCAGTCATTCTAGCTACGTGTTATAAAATAAAATTCTATTTTAGCACTATCTTTGGTGTTGTTAAAATCGAGAGAGGGTCTTCTTAAAGAATGATCGGCGGAGGTCTGTCGTTTTGCGACCCCATCTCCGCACCGCAATGGCTTTATTTTTCAAATCGAGTCTGGAACAACCCAAGCGCGAAATAGTCGCAGGCCTTCAAGGAGAGGGCGTCGGAAAACCACGAAACGCTCTTCATCACGTGTTGGGAACAACGGTAGGAATGCCTCCGAGGAAAAACTCTCCTTAACTTTCTCCAAAAACGGGTGAGTAAATTGCAGTAATGAATATCTCGTTCGCTTTCGGTTCACACTATTATTTTTATTGTGGTCTATAAAAGAAAAATTCAAAAGCGACCAAATGGCATGGGTAACGAAATATGCACTTATAAAATATAGCAAAATGAACGAAAAATAGAGAAAAATCAATGGCTTCCTCGGATTGATGGAATTGGAATTTCTCAGCTTTTTGCATAAAAGGCGATAATTTTCAAATTTTTAACAGAAATCGTTTCACTTTAATTTCTAAGGAAATAATTTGTTCATAATCAGGAAAAATAATACCATAACAAGAACATCAAAAACGATATGACATTATACAACTCTATTGAAGAAAAATTAATTTAAGAGTAATAAAACGAAGAATAAAGTGCGATCTTTATCGATGGTAAAAAAATTTGCGAGATATTTTACTAGCATTTTTCAAAATGTTATAAAATATAGACATCTGTATAATATCGGAGCACTTCTTTTCATTGAAATTACATGATAGACATTACGACCCAAGTTCCACATTAGCTTAAGTCGTACTACTTTCAAATAATTCAAAATAATCCAATTTTACCATAAAAACATTACCTAATACAGTATACGTAGTTCAACATAGCACGTAGTTTTTGGTAGGAGTGGATTGTTTGAAGCAGTTACGAAGAATTGTCGGAAATTTTCCTTATGTAAGCAAACAGTTTCATGGAAAGGTTCACAATTAGTAAATATTGTCTTTGTTTGAATGTAATTTCCGTCCCGAAATTGCGGCAGATTTGAGCGTCTGGCGACAATTAAAAGGAGCGACGATTTTAAAAACAATAAACACTCATTTTTCGAACCCTCCAAAACCTTATTTCATAATGAATTCGCTCGCATAACAGTTTGGATGTCGAGCGCTATTAAATGCAGACCATTTTGCCATTTTGGAACACTAACAAGTTATCCGCCGTGGAGGGACGTAGACGGAGTGGTTGGGTTGGCACGTGAGGGAGGCGGGCTGCGACGTGGTGGGAGGGGTGAGTGACGTCGCGGGAGGTTGTTAGCAGGAACGGGGACGACGTCGGCGCCCATCCCGCCGCGCATTATTCCGTCGGACCTTCCGCGTGCATGCGGTAAGCACGCTCGGTATCACCGGCTGACGTAAATTCGATCCTCGCTCACGCGTGGACCGCAGCCGCACGCTCTCCCCCCCCCCCCCCAACCGCACCCTCCTCCGCGCCATCGTTCCCGTTTCTCTAAAACTACCGTCCAACCCAGTAATGCGAAGTAGAAGGGCGCAACATCTCTCCTCTCTGCCCTCTCTCTCGCACACGTTTCCAGGGCACTGACAATTAAACAACAAAAAAATAAACAAACGAGAAGAACGATCAAACAAAACTGACAGTCACAAACGCGCGCGCGCGCACACACCCACAAAAGGGAAGAGTTTTGTTCGGTAGTCAAAATTGAGGGAGATGCGCGTTCATTGTTCTCGACCGGGACGTTCGTCATTTTTTTCCGCTTCGCTCGTTTTCTTTAATTTGACCGCGGAGAGAGAGAGAGAGAGAGAGAGAGATAGGAGAGGGAAAGGGAGTGGGAGGGAGAGCGAAAAAAACGCGAAGAGAGAGAGAGACCTTTTCGATTACATTTCTCCCACCCTTTTATATAATTTATTTGACTTTAAAAAAATTCCGACCGCAGTTCGAACACCTTCTCGTTGCCTCCTCCGCGACGGGGAGGCAGAGGGGACGGGGGGGCGGAGGGGACGGGGAGGCGGAGGGGACGGGGGGCGGAGGGGACGGGGGGCGGAGGGGACGGGGGGGCGGAGATAGAATGGAACAAATGCGAGGAGCGGGAGCTCTCCTGCAATTCCGGATCGAAGAGAGGAAGAAGAGTGGGTAATGCGAGAATGGCTTTGACGATGAATAAACAAGATTTCCTTAAACAATGGAATTCGTGAGCCATGCGGAAGCCGTAGGGAAAAGCGGGGGCGGAGTCGTTCCTCGCGCCAACTCCAACTCCGTGGGTTAACGTTACGAGGCGTTAATTGAGGGCCGCGCATGGATTCGGGAATCGGATACGATGTGAACAAGAGTGGCGGAACATATGCAATATGAACGGGTTCAAACAGAGCGGGAAACGTCAGCCCTGGAGTGAGTTCGTTGGTTGGAGGCGGATATCGCCGTGTCTGTGTGCGGTGGCCGTTTTCCGTCGGTTTCTACATGCCGACTCCCGCGGCAACCCGCAACTACTCTCGACTTACGAGAGGTGCCGATGACACCCATATGGATAATATCGCGCCGTGTCGCATCCAAGAACGTGATGACGGGGTTAATTTTGCCTTCGCTTCAAATAGTGAAGTATTTATGAAGACCCGAGGCAGTTAATATTCGATTACCAACCCGATACGGAAGAATTCCGGATATAATGGGAAGTTTAAAGTCGTCACTTTTTTTGCAATTTCGCCGCAGACGGTAAAAAGTAGCCGCGGTGAAAAAAATGTAATCTTTATCACAAAATCTCGCGCCGTGTAAATTTCAACGAGTTGGTAATTTAGTTTTTCGAAGATACGTGCTTACTTTCACTCGTAAATATTTACATTAGAGTTATTTTGAGTTCAACAAAATTTAGTCAACATGCACACATTTTATCAATATTCATCATATGACAAATAACTAATAACATAATAATTCATTTGTGCTAAATTGTGCACCTCCAAAGGTATATTTTGTTTAAAATAAAATAAACATTAAATGCATTTAATTTCTACTGTCTTCGCAAAAATGCCTAGAATAACTATTACTGACGGAATATTTTCCTATTTTTATTGTGGTTTTAAATTACCACCCATTTCATAGCTGCAAGATTTTCATTGAAGAAAAGTAACGGCACTCTTGCTCTCGTAAAAGCCCTTCGGAGTCATTCTGGTAAGTTAATAAAGCCGATAAATTATTCACACCGCGCGAATTTTTATAAACAGCCTCATTTAACAAACAGTCGATAAATTCCCATCCGTAGCTTTTTCAATGTTAAACAGCGCTGCATAATGCATAATCCCTCGCATCTCTACTTGTTACTATTCCCTGCCTCGTCAATACGGATCAATCACTTCCTCCCTCCGATCCGCCTTCCTCCTCGCTCCTTCAATCAAACCCTCTCCTCCCTTCCACTCCACCGTTTTCTCTCCCTCTCCTCCCCCTTCGAATCCATCACCCGCTGTGTGCGGCGTCTCAACCTTCTTCTCCGACGCCTACTCGACCTCTTTCACCCTCTCCACCCCTTCTCCATCTTGAGTAGGGGCAGGGTGACGCGACGCGGCCTCAAGGGTCACTGAATTTTAAAAAGACGTTCAACCACTCTCTCCCCCTCCTTCCCCCCTCCATCCCTCTCTCCCCCTCCATTCCTCCACCACGTCTCCTTCCACCATGCCCGATCATCATAGATGCAGCCTCCTCAAACCTCTTTGGGTTCCTTCAATCTTGCCTCGAGAGGCGAGGGTACTTTTTCCGAGTACCTTATCCATCTCATCTCCCTTTACAGATTGGGGGATTATTCGTGAGAACCCCTATTCACACAGAAGCGATACACAGCGCCATCTTTCCCAATAAATCAGCGAAGAGGAGGCCTCTAAGCTGTCTGTCATTTCAACACTTGTGATCATTCGTTTATTCGATTGAATCGAAAGGTGCGAAGTTGTCTCGGGTGAAATATTCGAACCGAATGGAATGACATGTTGGTAAGGACTGGATATAAATTTGTATTGCCGCGGATCATTATCGAAATATGCGCACGGAAATGGAAGCTTGTTCGAGTGGGCGGAAGGGCCTTACTGTAGAGAATTTTACCAGTGTGAATAGAAAAGAGCTCTCTCGATATGGCGGAAAAAGTGATAATAGATTGCGGGAATATATAATTGCCATGGATCGATCGGTGGTTTCAGATTTTTACAAGAGGGATCAGCTATTTGTTAAATCTATGGAAAATCTGATAAAATATATCATCATATTTTATTATTACAGAACTCCATATTTCTTAAAAATTAAATAAAAATTGACCTACTGCAGTTGCAGTTTGCCGACAGTTTTTCACGAGATGAGGATTTCTTAGTTTTTTTCTCGAAAGTTTAGTTAAAAAGACGATTTTTGTATTTTAGGCATGATTATGGGCAAGAGTTATCCTATAGGTTCTGTCCCCAAATCTCATGAATCTCGTCCAGTCATACATGACAGCACACGTGTGATGCTTGGATAAGGGCAGCTTCTACCTGTTGTACTTCGGTTGACATTCCGGAGAGAACGTAGTATGGAGTTGGGAGGAGAAAAGAACGCCTGCATGGGATATTGCTCAAAAATATTCCCGCGAGAAAGGGTGCTCTGCACGCGCGCAATCTTACCTGTCTATAATTTTATAAAAATATATATTTTCTGCTTGGAGAAATAATGGAATAATTTAGGTAATTCTTGTGATTAGGCGTGGATTTAGGAGGTGCGAGGCGCCAAGCGGAAGTGGCTTGCAAGACCTCTAGGCAATAGTAGCTTTCGAGGCTCATAGATCGCGAATTCTGGTTAAATTTTATGGAGGAATACCGGCCACCAAATTCTTAATAATATATTTGCAATATATTGGTTGGGTTTCTGAAGTCGACGTTGATCTATCGAGCGGGATCCTAAGAAATAGTTACTTTTTTCAATGATATCCGTCATTTAAGACTGGTCTTCGCCCATTATCGCTTACGATAATCATCGACATTTGGGATATAGATGGCCAATTCTTTGTGTTTGGGATTTTACACAATACAATAATTTCTTTCCCCTTTCGGGCTAAGCTCCTGGCTCTGTTAACACAAACTTTTGCCAGGGGTTCTCAACCTTTTCCTCATGGCGAGCAATAAGTTCTAGTCTGATATATCAAGCAAGCACCAGGCTATATCCTAGAATATCAAGTGAGCATCGCTATCCCGTAACGAAAAAAATAATGATCATAAATACTAAAATCAAACCAACGTCAATTTTATTAGTAATGTATATATGTTTTAAGCATCGCAGAAGTGCACAACCGGGCTGCCAAATAGCGCAATCAAGCTGCCAAAGAGCAAAGTGGTGCTCACGAAACAGCAAACTGGCTCAAATCTATCGCCATAATAATACTAATCCCAATATTTTTCAGGTATAGCGGTACCCATTGAGCAATTGAGGCATATCGAACCTTTCTTGGGATTTACTTCTTAACGGGAACTTTAGTCAAGCGACAGGTTTTTTGGAGATTGAGTTTTCCTTTCCAATACCGTTCGCAAGACCAAATCCACGCCACAGCATCTCTAGACTAGCTCAACTGCAAGAATATTAACGAGGTGGGCGGCATCGATAACAAGGGTCTTGGCTGGAAGCGAAACCATCTATGAAATAAATTTGCAAAGGGAAATGGTGCCCAGGAAACTGAAATCTCTGAGACGTTTTTATTCGAAATAAAATCGATCAGCAGTCTTCTTTCGACTCATATGAACTCTTTTCTTCAGCACCAATGGTTACTTTTTCAAAGTCTTAACCTCAGTAACAGAAAGTGAAAGGATCTAAACCCTCTTTGCAAAATGAATCAAAAGGAATCGAATACCGTCCTTCTGTTTCTCTATATTCTGCGGATACGTCTATGACCAAAGATGAATTATTTACTCAATTTTGCTCTTGAGCTGGAAAGACCAGTTTTTGCATTATTGCAATAATTTAAAATTGATATCACTTATCACAGAAACGAGAGGTTAGGCAGCAGTTTTAAAGTTATAATTAATCGAATCAGGCATGACTTCGTTGAAGTAGTTAATATTATTCATATTAAACACACAATACTTTTCTACAAATTTTTATTTAACAATAATAGAATAATATAGAATTGTGGAAAAGTACTGAGTGTATATTTAATATTAATAAGATTAATAGGTACTTAAAAAATTATTTTTTCTAAATATCAAATTAAATATTAATGTTTCATAATGAAAAAAACTTTAAATATTCACACATCAGCTTTACTCCTGCGAAATAAATAATTCATTTTCAGAAGATATATCGCCGGTTGCTAAAAATATCCTCACTCCTCTAAAAAACAGAAAACGGGCAAAGAAACAGGAGGAGAAGGAACAAGGAGAATAAGATAAGAATTCAGAAAAAGACCAAATAGGATACGCAGAAAGAGAGAAGTATGGGTAAATGGAACGTAAAAATGGATTTTAAAAAATAAGGCGGAGTAAGTTTAACGGAAGAGAGGGATAATATGATATTAGGAGGGGGAGAAAGAGAGAATGGGAGGGGTAATTTGGGAAAGATGGGCAAAATAAGGGGGAGAGAGGTGGAGGGAGAAGGAAAAGGAATAGATAGAAAGAGAGAAACATGGAGGAGAAAAGGGAGATGGGAGTGGTTTGAGAGTGTTTGGTTGGGAAAGTGGAGGGGAGCAGGAGGAGGGAAGTGGAGGGGAGCAGGAGGAGGGAAGTGGAGGGGAGCAGGAGGAGGGAAGTGGAGGGGAGCAGGAGGGAAGTGGAGGGGAGCAGGAGGAGGGAAGTGGAGGGGAGCAGGAGGAGGGAAGTGGAGGGGAGCAGGAGGAGGGAAGTGGAGGGGAGCAGGAGGAGGGAAGTGAAGGGGAGCAGGAGGGAAGTTGAGGGGAACAGGAGGAGGGAAGTGGAGGGGAGCAGGAGGAGGGAAGTGGAGGGGAGCAGGAGGAGGGAAGTGGAGGGGAGCAGGAGGAGGGAAAGGGGGAGGAGAGAAGGGGGCGTGGGCAGAGCGTAAGATGGGGTGGATTTTGCTCTCGTGAGTGAAATGGTCCGTAAAGTGAGGATGGCGACTCTCAAAAGGAAAATATAGAGAGGAAATGAAGGAGAGCGGAGGGAGAAAGGGAGGATAAGGAGAGAGAAGGAGAGAAAAGGAAAGATGGATGGCGAGGAACCTTTGGGAGTGAGGGTCCAAGGAGTGGCAGTTTGAAGAAATAAGAGAAAAAAGAGGGCGGAGACAGGATATGAAGGGATAGAGAGAGGGATGCGATAGAGAGAGGGATGGGATAGAGAGAGGGATGGGAGAGAGGGAGGGACTGGATAGAGGGGGAGTGGAGTTGAGGAGGGGGCGGTAGAATTGAAAGGGGGGGAATGGAATGAGTCGAAGGAAGAAAACGGAGGTAAGGTAAACAGGAAAAAATGCCTAAGGAGTAAGAGAGAAGGGGGAGAAGGCTAAAAGAAAATGTGATATTTTGAAGAGTGAAATCAAAACAATGGCTCGAGGGGAAAATAATAGTTTGGGTGAGAGTGAGGGAGAGAAGAGAGCATGGGGCGAGATTTTAAGAAATGATTTTCTATCTATATAATGCCTAACCTCTTTCTTCTTAGCCTCAATCTCGTCCCAAATAAAGACCACATCAATCAATCAATCTCTCTCTTACTCTCGAATTTCCAACATTATATTTAGAATGTTCGTGTAATTTGGACATTAAAAGCAATACTGTTGTTGTGAATGACAGCATTTGTTGCCTAGGTCCCTAGAAACATTAAAATTTGAGTTGCCATGGTATATTTATTGTTTCATTGCACATTTTGTCGCATCGAACCTAAGTGTTAATTAGCACATTTTCAATTTCATTCATAATTATCTTTATAAAATCGACTTAATTAAGTTAGTGATAATTAGTTTATTATTAAATTATTAAAGGTTAAATAATTAATTATCGAAAAGAAGAAAAATTTTGCACATGTAAATTGTTAAACATCACTTTAATAGGTCATGTAGAAAACTTTAATGGATACGATTATTGTTGTTCATCATAAAATTTGCATTGAAACTAAGTGAATTTTTATTGCTCAAGATATTAGCTACGAAACCAATTTATTAAGCGCTTATTTTGAGATGCTTGAACAATTTTTCGCCGTATCGTATTATCTCAATGTTCATTCTTTTTCCTTCCATCTCGTTATTCTTTCCTTTTCTATGGGAATGGCTGCTTGGCCGATAGATACACTTTGGCGTATAAGACGCCGAACCAGTTCTTTTGACTTGAAGTGCTCTAGCAAGAACGCAGCCAACCTGATTCTCGCGTTATGACGCACCTTCCACTATGGCAGTTTGGTGGACGAGGTTCCGAGTTCCTCTTCGCTTCCTACGCCTTTGCCTCACCCGAAGCATGGTTAAATGGCTTATTGCTTTCTGCAATGGGATTTTTGGAAGAGATTAATTTTCACTAAAATTAATAATGGGCAAAAGGTTTCTACGTTATTATTAAAATTCTGTGCTTAATTACTTTCATTAGGATGTTCACATACTCCAAGAAGAGTGGATTACGCTCATCTGATCCTTCTGCATTATTTTTCTGTCAGCTTACGAGTGCTTAAATTTGGTATTGCATTCAGTGGCTGCGCAATCTCTCTCTCTTTCAATTGACAATGAAGCGAACGCAGGCCGCTTATCGTACATAGGTATCCAATTTAATAATTATTTTCTTTTATTTTGCTAAAGAGAAGAAATTATTCACACTATATCATGGTCTGCGATCGATACTTTGCAATGTAATTTGAAAGAAATGATTTGTTTCAATGATACGCACGTGAAAATATAACTAGGCTGTTTTAAATTAATAGATTATGACATAAGTTATCGAAAAATATTTTAAATACAAATTACACGCGAACTCCGTTACGAAGAAAAGGCGATGCAGTCCCTCAAGATAATGACTATTTTCTGCAGCAGTAGTAAATTATTAGCAATTGATTCATCCATGTAGAAAAATAATGAGACCAAACTAAATAAAATTTTCTTTTTATTAATATTCCAACAAAAGATTTAGAGAAATGGAATACATATTGCTAGCGAATTTTTTATTTAAACCACCGTGAGAAGTAAAGCATTTTATTGGAAGAATTATCGCAATACAAACTTTTTGAAAGATTTCGCTTGCGCTAAGCCTACTCAAGATTAATCTTTTTTGTCGTGTTAAAGCACTACCGGTGCTTTTCCTTTCTTTTCCATTTCCAGGTGCGCCGCAATTGTGAATCCAATCCATTTCTTCCTTACCAATACCAAAACTATTAGTTTCTTCATGGACCCAAAAGCGCTTCTCATTCTTCTCCTCTTACAAGGTTAATCTTACAAGCCACTGTCTTGTGATATGGTCATTCCGTGATGAAGTGCCTTGTGTGTTTTAGGTGTGTCAAGCGGAACTTCTCTTATCTTTGAAGAATAGAGATTACTTGTTCCATCACTGGAACATTTGCACCGCAGAAAGGGTAAGGAGACATAGTTTCTTAGGAACAAAGCCCTCCCATTTATTTACGGCCACGATTGAATGGCATTTAAATCATCGCAACCGATGGCATCCGATTGAGCTGAATGTCATCGTCGCCAGAATTTGCGATTAGGATAAGCCGTTATTAGATATGTGTTGAATAAGATTGAAGTTAACGTATGCCTTTAGTTAAAAATACGTGAAAGAGTGTTGTATATTATACGTAGAAGCCGATTGTGCGTTTATATTCTTACATTACCTGAAATAAATCCATTCTTCCATTAGTTCAATTTTCTTAACTTTCCGTCTATACTATTAAAATCGCCTTAAACTAAGCTAATCGTATTTTTTAATTATTTTTAAACACTACCAAAGCTTCAAAATCGCATGGCTAATATGAAAAATCTAACATATGTATCTCGAAAGCAACAGGTTAGGTATATTACCTTAAAATTTCACAACATACTTTAAATTGACTATTGCCTTTTCTAATACTCAGCAAATCTCCCAGCTTGAATTATTATATTATCCACCATTGCTTTTGCAGAACGGTTATGCATCAAACGAGATGCTGAGGCCATAGCCTCGGTAGCGGAAAATAAAATAATCGATACTAGCAATTCCCCGCCAAGAAAAGGTTCTCTTTTGGATGTTTTGAGGTGTAATGGAGTGCAGAGGATTAGACGGCTGCAATTATCGTATTAACAGTAATAAATCATAGGCCCCCGGAATCAGTGAGCAAGTAAAAATGTACTAAATTTCTTCATTATCGGTGGAAAATTACTATATCTCGTTGAGCGGGGAGGTGATTTGAGAGCTTAATTTACTTAATGTTTTAAATTATGGCACTGAAGTGGCGAGCGTGACTATGAGCAGTGTTCGGAAAGTTACAGGACGGAGTCCCTAATTATAGCTGTGTGACCCGGCGTTGCCCGGGTGCTATTCGGGATTGCACCCGCCCCTATTTCACTCACCCCTCCCACCGCCTGCCCCTCTTTCACTCACACCTCCCACTGCCCACCCCTCTTTCACTCACCCCTCCCACCGCCCGCCGAACGTCATAAAGTAGCGTAGGAAAATGGGTGTTCGCCATATCATTAAAACAGCTTCACTCAGAAGCATAAAATTAGGCTTGAAACCCCTTCGAGATACCGCTTAATCTTTCAGTGAAAGTTTCGTGAAAATTGGCCCAGTAGATTCGGAGATATCGCGTTGCAAACTTTCAAACTCATCTATCATTAAGCCTTTTATATATATAGAAGATGTGGCGTAAGTAATTAGTCCTGCTTCTGTTGCACGCAACGAGCGTTGTGTCAAATTTAAAAGATTTTTGAAAAATTCTTTTTAGACAGAGTGTTTGTTATTCATCATTATCAAATTTAAATCTTCGAGTATCTACTGTGTGATATGTGACCCGCGCATTGCCCTTGTGTAGGATCCATCCTGTATTTGTGTTATATAGCTTTTTGGACGTTATTTTCCGCTTCAATTTGGTTTTTAGGACTTCTGCATGATAGATTGCACTTTTCTCTTGGTTACTCGGTGGTCATAAACAACTCCGATTTTGTCATTCATCTTTAACGGTTTCAGCACCTCTTGAAAAATTTTTGTGCCAATAAAAACCACTTTAGGAGATGGGGCACTTTCATCGAAGGGTGTTTTTGTAATATCAAGTGTCTCCGTAGCTGATTCACCCAGCCGCAAGCAAAATTTTATTGCAATTCTCTGCTCCGACTTTGCATCCATGTCGGGCATCGCGCACACAACTACACTCCAATGTCGCTGCAGCGAGGCTGCCTTAAGTGAAGTGAACACAAACGTGTTCAAAAATGCGAAGAGGACAAGTCTACTGATTAACGTAACCGCGACGCAGTACGCGCCGCGGATGATTAGTGGCAGGTGCATTACGGGCACTTTTCGAACGCTACTGGTACTGGACACACAGTCAGCTCAAAAAAACCGTGTGTTGAATCTTATTCGACCACAATAATTTTGTATCTATGTAATATATTGTAAATAAACGACCCGCAAGCAATGGCGAAGCCCGGTGGGCCGCGCGACTGGCCGCGTATGGCGCAAAACTGGTGACGACGATAAAGATAATCTTTTGCCGCTGCAAACTTCCGCCATCAAATTTTTTAATTTTCATGTTTAATAGCAATCTCTCCACCACTTGATGGTCGACGAAAGTGACTCTGGCACGGAAAATGACGTCGCTAATCAATTGAGGCGCTTTTTCAACGACGTGCGGAAACCATTGGGATTTTCCTAGAGCGCGCTTAAAAAAAGTTGGAGCGTAACTCATCGAGGCAGATAGTGCGGGAGGAGAGAGAGAAAGAGGGAGAGAGAGAAAAAGAGAGAATCGCGCGGAGGAAAAGTATGCTTTTGAACAACAATCGGAGAAGGGTATTGCCTGACATTTGGACAGTGAGGAGATGAGGTTGAGGGATGAGAAGGGGGAGGAGTAGAAAGACGGCGGTGGAAATGTCACCGTCCTACAGATAGGACGGTGAAAAAGGATCAGTCAGGCGGCGGGGAATAAATCCGGGACGACAGGAGAGAGGTAAAGGGGGCAAGGGAAGGGCGGGGGAGGGAGGGAGGGAATTCCCTGAGAATGGGAGGCGGGGCGGAAGAAAAATCTCAAAAAAGGGAAAGGGAGAGATAGATTTGGAGAGAGTTGCGAGTCGCGTAATGCATGAAACCATTGGGACTGAGAAGCAAACTGATTGTTTGATCCCGGAGGACGAGAGGGTAAAAGGATTTGATTTCGAGTTTGAAGAATGGGAACGGGCGAAAGTGAGAAAAAGAAAACGCTAGTAAACACGGGATGCTTTGTTCGCTTGAATTAACATAACAAGTAGAATTACCTCAGCAGAAAATACGCGCGTGTGCATCTGAAGCGCTCGGGTACATATGCTCTCAAACGTGGAAACTTATAATATTCAAAATAATGATACGAACTCTTAAACAAATGTGTTGCAAACATCTATGACAATCGAAGTACATGTATCAACTGGTATTTGAAGGAGACGAAAAAAATTGAAGTTACACTAATCGAGAAGATTATATTCTAATACAAGAGACTTTAATTAGCACAATATGATTAACTTTAATTTGACTGGGAGGCTTTCGACCAAAAAAAATTCAAAATACTGCCTTATTGAAAATTAAACAAGAACAATATGAATTCCCTTGCAGCATTTACCACATGAATGAAATGGCAGAATTTAATAATTTTTCATAGAGATATTTTTGAGCGAGTTGGTCTGCCGATTTTCACAATCACAAGCAATTAAGCTTAAAATAAAATGCCAATGCATATCCAAATAAAATATACAATTAAACTGCAATAATTGCGATCTTAATGTGACAATAATTCTGAAGAGGTTGATGAAACTCTCCTACCGACTATTTAAGTTTCCACGTGAGCGACGCTAAACCGCAGAGAAAACAAACACTTCCGCTCATGAGAACGATAAACGATGCAGAATTCCCTAATGTTTCGCTTTCTAGCATTTCTAAACGTCCAAACAACTCTCCTAGCGTGGCCGTGCAGCGTCAAGTGGAGAAAGAGAAAACACGTCAAAATAAACGAAATAAAGCGGCATCGGGAAAAAACGACAACACACACAGATGGCAGCAGGTCGTATTAAAATTTTGGAACCCTTGTCAAAATTTTAATTTTTAAGCAAATGCTAACGAACAATGATATTTGCCCAGAGAGCGACCGTGCAAATAACGCGAGTCCGTGGGAAGGGAGAAATGGAGAACGGAGGAGGATGAGAGGAGAGGTAATGGTGAGTGAGGTGTAGAGAGTGAGAGAGACGGAGGGAGGTGGAAGGTTTTAAGGAGAAGTGCAAACGCTGTTAAGGACCTCGCGATGAAATCCAGGGGACAGGATGACAGGGTCCTAACGGGAGCAGATGAGGAGGAGGGGAAGAGGAGAATGAGAGAAAAATGAGAGATGAGAGAGAGAGGTGGAACGAGAGATTTAAGAGTAGGTGCCCCTCAGGGTGACGGATATGTGAGCCAAAGGGTTTGAGGAAAGGGGATTGGAGGCGAGAGAAGCTGAAGGGGTCGAGGAGAAGAGCAAAAGAAACGCGTTATTCCGAAGGAAAGGGTTTTAGATAGGGAGAAGGAGAGAGAGAGAGAGAGAGAGAGAGAGAGAGAGAGAGAGAGAGAGAGAGAGAGCGAGAGTGAGAGAGAGAAGCGGCGTGGGTGGGGAAGTTACGACTAGGTGAGAAGAGAGGCATGGGACTCTGCGTTTGCCGGCTATAAATCACCCGATTCGCGTCCATGACAATCGATCATCATCTTGTGAGGCAGCGTCATCGTTGCCGCGCCGCCTCTGTAGCTATTTTCCCTACCTCGGAATGGAGAGAGAGCGAGAGAGATCGTAAGAGAGGGAGTTAGGGGAAGAGAGAAGCAGACAGGAGTTGATGTGGAAGGCGTGAAAGGGAGGGAGAAGGGAAGGAGAAAAAGAGAGATGCTCTGAGGACGGTTTGGTTAGGGTAAGAGGTATGTGATAGTATGGTTGGGAAAATAAAAGAGAGGAAAAACGAGGGAGTCGAGTCTTTCGACCACGCGAGCTGAAGTTTGGGCGATAAATTTTTGGGTGAAAAATATTTAAAAGGAGGAAACATCGCTGGAAGCCGTATTATGGCGTGCAATGAGAGATTTAAATGTCTCTGCAAGGAAAATATTGTTATCTCGCGCTGACATTCTTTCCCTAGCTTTAAAAGTTTAATCCTCGCTCGTTGCTCGGTGGTAGCGTTAATAATACATTCATTTAAATAAACGAAATATTATATCTACGAAAACAATTATAATGTTTATCAATTGCGATAAAATTATTTTTAAAACATGAAAAAAAAATTATTCCATAGTGTTATGAAGTGTTCTCATACTCTACAAATTTTAAAACAGAAAAGATAAGACACAAGAAGGCAGACTAAGTTAGACTGAATGTAAAAGATAGTTACAAAAGTAAATGTCAGAAAAACTTGGCGGTGCTGTTCTAAACTTTGTCGTATTCCATACCAATAGCGTTAAAGAAAATTTAACTGCATTTTTAGAAGTCGGTAATATACAGTTCCATAAATGTTAGAAAAATTATTCAAAATATACACAGCGCGTATAAAGTAATGAGACTGATTTTATTGCGCACATTGCAATGATGACATTAAACAGCTAGAGACGCTGTTTATTCGCCGACTCCTCCTTTTTCGATTATCGCAAACTGCATGCAATTCTGTTCAGTTTTTTAGAGATAAGACGTGTTTTGTGACCTTATATCCGACGGTATCGTCAATATTTTAAAAATAGAACAGCGTTACAACATTAAATTTTGTTTTAACCTTGAGAAAAGTGCATCCGACATGCACGACAAGATACAAACAGTTTATGAAGATCCAGAGACCAAGAGACAAAGTGCTGAGTAGCGGTCACTTGATCCGCCAAAACCAAAGAAGTTGCGTTTTCAAGAATTAAGCATCAAGATGATGCTCATCGCTTTTTTCGATGCACAAAGGATTATCCACAAAGAATTTGTGTCGCCAAGGCAAACTGTTAATAGCCAATATTATCTGGTAAATAAGTAAAGATATATTATCTGGGTGTGATGGAGCGTTTACTGGCAAGAATCCACTGCGTGCGACCGAATTGTCATCACTTCGGCAAATGGACTTTGCACGATAATGCACCTTCACACACGGCAATTGATGAAAAAACATTTTTGGCTAAAAAGGGCATCGTTGAACTTAACCACCTACCCTATTCACCCGACTTGGCTCCAGCAAACCTTTTCTTATTCCCCAAATTAAAATTTAAGCTGAAGGGGAGAAGATTTGACACGATTTGACACAGCGGTGCCGGCAGAATTAAACACTATAGATTTAAGTGACTTTTTAGATTGTTTCAAAAAGTTATACCAACGTTCTGTTAATTGTATTTGAGGGAAATAAGTAAAATAAAATTTTTTCCACACTTGCGTATTTAGTTAGAATTTCTGTCTCATTACTTTTTAGACACACTGTGTATTTGAAAATTTTGGGGGAGAATTATTTCTTAATCTTTCTCGGTATGGTCTCTTCCGGATCAGAAAGATTTATTTACCGTTATTTTAAAGAAGTTAAAATTGAATTAACTACCCTCGTTAACGATGCATCTTAGTTTCTTATATAATCACATCCTCCCTCTACAGGTTTAGTCCTTTCAAAACATGGAAAATACATTTTAGTGATCCATCAAAGCGGAGAGTGAGTTACACAGATAGCTCCAGTGACCGTAAAAGCGTTTAGTGGTCACGGGACATAAGTTTATCATTATCATTCATTTAATATAAGATCTGTAAATCATAGAGGTAGAGGCCGAATAAAATATTTGCGCGGAATATAATTTCACTCCTTTGAAATGCTGCGCTGTGACGAATCACTCCCATTGGGTCAAAAGGCACGACTATTCTGACATTAACGGTACCTTATGAAAAAAAAGTCACGATTATTTTCCCAGGATTCATCGGAGAGATTTGCCTCGGATGACCAGGAGAACGATTTCGGAGCAAGAGAGCAAGAAATAAAGAAATCGCGGAAGAGAGAGTTCGCGCGTTCTATATACGCCAAATATCAACGCCTCCATCTATCACATCCTGCCCACCTCCGCGTCGTTTACTTCTCACCGCGAACCCCCCCCCCCCCCACCTCTCACTCGCGGAGTCCTACCGCCACCGTGCGACGTCTCGCGCGAGATCCTCTCTCTCTCTCCTCCTCCTCCACCACACTCTATCCTTTAAGGAAGAATTCGACCTCATAGACTCATCCATCTTGGGCAGAGGCGTTAACGGTACCGGCAAAATAGCTCCCTCGGCCCCTAGCGAAAGAGGTCCTTTCCCCTCCCACTCACTCTCCCTCCCCATCTCTTCCTCGATTCCAGTCATACCCTCCCCTACCCCCAACTCCCCTCCTCCCCAACTCCCTTCCCCTCCCCAACTCCCCTCCTCCCCCAACTCCCCTCCTCCCCCAACTCCCCTCCTCCCCCAACTCCCCTCCTCCCCCAACTCCCCTCCTCCCCCAACTCCCCTCCTCCTCCAACTCCCCTCTTCCCCTCCCCACCAATCCCCCTCCTCCCCAACACTCTCACTCCCCCTTCCATCTCACTTTCTCGTAAAGACGACGCCGTGGGGCCGCGTTTATAGAGGAGAGGCGAATGGGGACTCCGAACCCCTTTTATCCCAAGCCGTGATTTCTTCGAATACGGTGTGGAAAGAGCGAGAGAGAGCGAGCGATCGGGAGATCCGAGGGCGAAATTGAAGAATGGCAGCCGAATGGAAATGGTTATCTGCCCACGATTTTATGGATTCTATTTTTAAAATTGCCGCGGATGGACTGACGCAAAAGTGACTTTCGCAAATTGCAATTTCGCGACGCCATAGATGTTTTTAAAAAAATTCCTTTTTTCTTTGCGCTTTGTTAAGTTATTTTAATTTGGCAAATCATGCATTAAAATAAACGGATAGCGCCTCATTTCGTTTATAGTGAATAGGATAAGTATATCGTATGAATAGGGAGAGATATACATGCAAAAGCTTAAGTTGCATGAAGCGAACTATTCGTCCTTGCTGGTAACAATTTTTCATTTTATCGTCAACATATTTCTAAATCAGAATAATAATGGATTTTAAAAGTTTCTAGAACCGGAATAAAAACTTTTATCGAATGCAAAGGTTATCCTTAAGTCTATACATACATAAATAATTATTCGATGCTTAAAACATTTTTAGATAAAAGCTATAATTTCACATGGCTGAAAAAAGTATTTCTTAAAGGAATATTACTTTAAATTTAAGCACAAAGACCAAGCTCCATTATTCTAGAGTAGGGGTCGGCAACATTTTCTGAATGGCGGGCCACATTCGCGCTTGTTAATGCTTCGGAGGGGACGACAACTTCGGTGGGCCAGATGAGCGTTTACATCAGAAGTTATATAGAGATTCTGTGGTCTCATATTAGTGAAAACAAAGAATAAATAATTTATTAGTGCTAATTTAAGACAACCAAAAAGGTTTTTGAGACCTTAATTTTACTGAAAATTATGACTGCCAATTTTTAATTTTCCGATCACTTTTTCACGAAGCGCTCTTGAGGGGCCGCATGTGACCTGCGGGCCTTAGATTGCCGACCCCTGCTCTAGAGTCAAGACTCGCAGCTCTATCCTGCGCAAACGTATCAAAACATTCCTTTTATCCTTTACCTCGTAAGTTATAATATGCAAAATACACATACCATTAGCAGATCTGCGTTATAGTCGACAATTTGAATTATTTAAATTTTCAATGCATACTTTTACATAAATGCTCACAGACGCGTCGTGGTGCCATTCCTTGTGCTCCGCAGTCTACATGGTCAACAACATAGTCCTCTGTTTCTCTATTTCATTAATTTTCATAGCCTTTTATTTTTTCCTTGATTTACTTTCCATCCTCTATTCGTCCCCATACATCCTTGAACTCTCGCTTCAATGGTAACGCTTGCAAACTTGTCTCATTTTCTGTCCTCAGAATTATCTTTTCCCATCTTCTTATAGATATTTGTCTTCCCTTTTTTCTCTCTCTTTTCTCCTCGTGTCTTTTCCTCTCCTCTCTCTCTCTATATATTTTTATCAGCCTATTTTGCATCCGACTATATTTGACCTCGTTTTCCCGTTATCTTCTTCCACTCTAATTCCCTCTCTCTCCCTTTTCCCTCTCCACTCGCCTGCTTTCTTACCCATTCTTTCCCACTTCTGTCACTCTTCTCTCTTGTTTCTTATTCCTCCTCCTCCCTATCCTCCTCCTCTCTTTCCTCCTCCTCCCTTTCCTTCTCCTCCCTTTCCTTCTCCCTCCTCTCCTATCTCCTCCGATGGGAACCTTTGCTTCTCCTCAAACCTTACTCCTCATTAGACACGTCTTCTAACCCGACCCATTTTTATCCCCATCCTGCAGAATTTCCCTCGTCAATAGCATAAAGCCCCACGATTTCTCATCCAGCCTAATATCCCCCGAAACCTTCATACGCCCCGCCCTCCAAGTCCCCCTCCAAACTTCCGCCCCTCTTGCCTCCTCCCTTTCCCCTTTTACGCCTCCCCGACTAAGCCATGCTTCTCTCTCTCCTCTACCCGAAAAAAAGGATCTCCTCTAGCCGTTCATCCACGCAACCCCATTATCACCCGGTGTCAATTCAAAGCCATACTCCAGCCCCTCAAACCTCCTTGCCACTCCTTCCTCCGCCTAAATTCTCCACATCCCCGTCTTCTATCTCCCAGGCCTTGTCCCCCACCCCTTCTCATGCTTCCACGCACGTCTCCCGCCGACCTCTCTTCTCCTCCAGACCCTCGAATACTACGCCTCCGCCTTTTTTTCCCCTTACTCACCCCCCCCCGGCACCCCTCTGCCATTCTCTCTTCCACCTTACCATCCCCTCCACTTTTTCCCTTTACTCTCTCGCTCTCATTTCGAAGCGGAAATCTCTATTTCGAGGACTTGTTCATATCCCTCCTTTCCCACTTTATGCCATCTTATTTCTCTCTCTCTCTCCTCTTGCGGCCTCTTTCTCCTTCACTGCCTCCTCAGCACTTATTTCTCTCGGGTCTCCTTCCTCGTTTGGTTCTCGAGTCTCTCCTTCTCTAGCAAATTCGTCTCCTCTCTTTTTCTTTCTTCCTTCCTCGCCACCCAACCCATTTCCACGCGCAAAAAATTCTCTTTTTATAGTCTGCCCATTTTTCATTTTCCATGCCATAAGGGTGAAAGAGGGAGAGTGGGAGAGAGTAAGAGGAAGAGAGGGGGAAGTTAGAGAAAGGGAGTCTTAACGCTTCACTTGCTTATTTATTGTTTATCTTTCCTGAAAAAAGAACTTCCTTTCATAGGATGGATAGAAGAATTTTCGCTGGTTCTGCAATTTTTTTTACAGATTTCAGGATATTACACGGAGACCGATTTAATTGATGTATATGATTTAAATTGAAATATTTAATCTATAGAACATTTTCTTTTTATCTGGTACTAAGATTCTCCAGAGTTTATTCTTAACAAAACTTCATAGAACAAATTTAATGAGCATCTAAATAAAGTTATGTATTTTTGGCCACATATCTACCAAAAATATATTGCTAACAAATCCTAAGTACTTCGTAATGGACTATTATTTTAAATTAAGTACAAAAACCTTTCTCCGTTATTACTGAGAAAAAAGCCGCAGCGCTATCTTACGCGCGTACTATATCAAAACGTTCTTTCGATCCTTTACCTCGTTGTTAGTTGTAATATGCAAAATACGCAAACCATTAGCAGATCTGCGCTATATGAGGTTTGAGAAAAAATTACGATTCTTTCTCCAGAATATTTTCGCCATAATAACGCTACTTAGCCACAGGAGCACTTCCCTCAGCCAAAAGCTTTCCATCTTTGGAGGTTTCCCTATAGCCCAGCCGCTGTCACGTGCCACCAATTTTTGGTTCTATGAATCACCCACCAAGACGAATATAAAAAAACCAGCGGTGAGGGTGGTGTGCGGTGCAGAGAGGGATGCGAGCGTGGCAGGGAAGGGGTGGAGGAGGAGAGAAAGGGAGGGTGGAGGAGGGGAAAATGGGAGGGTGGAGGAGAAAAGGGGAGGGTGGAGGAGGAGAGAAAGGGAGGGTGGGGAGGAGAGCGGTACGATGACGTTCTGGTGGAGATCCTCGCCTAGGGCAGCGAGACGAAAGAAGCGGTAGGAATAGGACTTGAAGTATGAGATACGCGCGGCAGTAAAATGTCTTATATTTGAGAGATTTCCGTGTGTGTGAGTGAACAAAGGTTACTTCAGACGAACACAAAGGAAGGTGGTATCGTTACAGCAGGTATTTTGTTCGTAGAGCTCGGACCGCGGCTTGAATAAAATATTTGTCCGACAGCTTCGTGCGATTGCAGCAATTGGGCACCGTTGCAGGTGGGAGAAGCGGGTTTATGGCCAAAACATGTTATATCAGAGATATAAAGTCTTGTTACTGCATAAAAATTATAAATATTCAGTGATTTCATGTCGAATAGTACCTTCAAATAATGGCGGATATTTCAATTCCATTGAAAAAGAATCTCAATTCATTATAATACACCTGCATACATCTTACTGCTTTTTCTCATTTTTAGGTATTGATTGTGATTATTCGATTTAACACACGTATTATCGTCCCATCTGGAGAACGTATTACTATACTACGGGGGATAGCAGATATTGGGGAAAACTGGGGAGGTCCGTTTCGAAATTCCACCTGGTCCAGAATTCGAAAAGAGAAGCTGTGAAAGGGTACGGTAACAGCCACATTAACTGCCCGATATTTGATTAGCCAATTAAGTGCAGCTCGAACAATTTCAATTGGCATTGACGTGGCTGAAATTAACATTTAGTCAATGAATACGGCAATTTCTGGGTGGAGTTATTTCATAAATAACGAATAATTGTGTTTGTGGAAATGATTACTAAAATGAAAATGTTTGCGTGTGTTTTTTAAATATTGTATCTTTAAAAAACTTAATTAGGGGAAAGAGAAAGTAGAATGTCTTGTAATATAGCTCCAAATCCTGAAAAATTATTTTATTAGGATTACCATAAAATACACAATTTCTATTTCGTTTTCTACAATATTTGTAACGACTGCAGCGCCTAGGAAATAAATGTATTACATAAATAGCGTTCGAAGGAATGATAATGGGTTTGCACAAAGATCGAAAAGAGGAACGAGAGATATAGTGATAAGAGAGTGAGAATGGCGGTAAGAAGAGTCGAGAGGAGGAGGAGCGGTAAAAAAGGGAGTTAGAGGAGTGGGAAAGGAGTTGTGGCGGGAGTTGGAAGGAGTTAGAGGAGCGGGGGGAGGGAGCAGGACGTAATACGGAGAAAAGACGAAAAAAATACCAAGAGACTTTGGGAATCTGCTTCTTCCACGGGAAGTGAAAAATTATTATGACCAAAGTGATTTACTACGACCTTTATAAGAAAAATACAAAGAATGGGGAGAAGGAACGCCAAAGACATTGTATCTCGGTGAAATGTACAGCTTGCGCTACGCTGCTCGCTTCATAACGCATGGATGTAATACTGAGATGTATTTCCACTCTGAGCTACAACATCACGGATGAAGAAATAGCGATGTTAAAGATTTTAATATATCGTAGCGTTCAAAGCTGAAAAACTAGCGATTGAAGTTTGAAAATCTATGGCTCAAATATTTTCTGTGATAATATTTATATATACTAATCTATTTTTATAAATAAAAGAACTTTGTATTTTATGATTTAATACTCGGCTTGATATTAATTGAAAGTTTAATACAGTATCTCGAGTTACGCAAGACTTCTTACTGTTAAATGGTTATTTTCATAAAAATGATTAACATATGTATTAAATATTACAAAATATCTTTAAATAAATTAAATAAAAAACAAAATTTCGTTTTTACAAGAGAAAAATAAGAAACTTATTGAATTCAAATGAGAATAATATGTTACTTTAGATGCAATTTTAGAGATTGACTTTAATATCACATGTTATGGATAAGTACTAACATATACTCCAAACATTTTCGCGTGAAGCACGAAGGGAAAGTATCGAGTGACTAGTCCGCAAACCTTAACGACAACTTAAAAAAGCAGCACTCGGATAGGTTTCAGAAGCAGTTCAACGCGAAGACCGCAAAAAACTGCAAGTTTAACACGGCGTGTAAAAAAACAACAAAACATCGCCGGCGGAATGAAGCAGAAGGATGGTAAAAAAAGCAAGGCACGGAGAGAGGAGGAGTGCTCCGTAGACATAATGGGTGCATTCATTCTTCCAGCAGAGGGCGGGTGGGTGGTTGGGGGAGGAGAGAAGGGTGAAGGGGAGGCACGTGGGAATGGCAGCCAGTGCACGAGGGGCTGGCGAACGAAACTGCGGGGGTGGGATTGAGCCGGGGAGGGTGCGCGGTCGCAGGGTCGGAATGGTGTGAGAAGTTGCGAAGGGTGTGGCTGCGAGGAGGGTGGGTGCCAATGACGAGCACAGCCCCCTCCATCACGTCCTACGATACTCTCAAACCCTCGCCAACTAACAAGCGGGCGCACCCTTGCTCCCCTTTCTTCGCCTTACCCTTCGCGAGGCAGCAATTCACATTCTCTCCGCGCCTCTCCCTCGAAGGGATCGTCTCATCGGACACGCGGCAAGAAGACATCATAAACTCATATACTCCTTTTATTTAAGATTTTCCAATGAAAACATCCCATTCCAAAGAGGTTCGCAGCGCGGCAGAATAACTAGGTCGAATTTTATCAGGTGCTATTTCCTCTCTTTTATAACCGTATTGGTGTTTCTTCGGCGTATAAATAGTTGCTGATTAAAACGGATTCACTTTTTTAAAGGTAAGTTATATTTCGTTTCTCTTGCTTTGTTTTCTTATGAAAGCCTCCGAGGATGAAGAATGTAGGAGTATATATACGGAATATTTCATTTTATACTAAATAAACTCTAATTAAATGTTAAAAAGCCGATATTGAGAAGATTTTTTGAAGCGAGAAAAAATTCTGCTATGACCAGGAATCAAACCCGAGTCTTCCTTTTGCCGAGCAGATACTATACCACTGAACTATCGTAGCGGTTTAACTTTTTAGTTTCTGAACCCGGGTTCGATTTCCGGTAATAGCAGAATTTATTCTCCTTTCAAAAACATTCCCAACTTTACAGATTATTCCTGTCTGTATATGATCTTAAGATCACTTCATTCCATCAAAGCCTATTTGAATATATAGGATTTAGAGGCAATGGGGTGATTATGGAACACTGAATGATTTAATGCTACATAAAATATCAACAAATATTTTTATCAGCTCAATTCACCGATTTATTTTTTGACAGAATATGTGATCTTTGAAACATTGAGCCATTCTTCGCTCGACAAAAATTTAACTATAAAACTTCGAAATTTTCAGTAATTATAAATTCTTACCACATAATTTAATGGTCTACCAATACAGTTCTACACAGAATAAGCCTTATTTTTGGTATTACTTACTCTTTCCACATATTAGCCCCATCATTCTCCACTAACGAAATGGAAATACTTTCAAAGTAGTCGTTCTTTACGTACCTGTAAATTAAAGAAAAAATAAATTTATTAATTCATTTGTCATCTAAACTCTTTTTATCTGCTGAAAGAATTATATTTTTAGAGGAATTGGGTTTCACATGCACTCAAAGTTACAATCCAAGCAAAAGACCCACATTAAATATAAGCGTATGCAGAAAATTGTGAAAGGTTACACAGACGCTGTTAATTTCCACACTTCAAGAAAAAGGAAATTGTGTATCATTACCGAAACCAAGTCATTCTTAGCAGCTATTATGTTTCATCGAAAATTACGTATTTTGAAAACCGGTTTCTTCCAGACAAAACTCCTCCGATATCTCGGAAGACGGCAATTAAAAATCATTTACCCGCTCGCATTTTCGGTGGGAAGGATCCATAAAACGACAGGATGTTAGGAAAAAACGCAATCATTCATTTTTCATGGGGTAGATTAAGCCACGATGGCTTTATAGGATTGAGTAATTACGGGGACTTTTTAGGCCAATAATGAAGCCGTAGAGAGACACATTATATCATCTCGTTTTTCGGAACTGTTGCAGACGAAGACGCAAACAACCAACCCAAACACGCACGCACGCTTTTGCTTCTCCCTCCACTACACTCCTCCCCACCCAGTTATCCACCGCCCACCGCTGCACCAATCGTGAGGAATAATCGCCAGCGGTGACCACGGCACTCCATTTCTTACGCTCCACATTATATTTATCCCTTAAGAGACCACACGAAAAAACCGAAGCGACCGCGGGCGGAAACTAAACCAAGCCAACAAAACGCTCTAACCACAACCCCTAAAAAAACAACCGTTTTACCCTTACGTCCACCCTCTTCCTCCTCCCCTCTCTAATATCTGCCTGAATATTATTACACGTTTTCCTTTCCTGGCCGTCTCGCGTGAGAATGTCTCAATAGAGGGCAGGCTTGAACCGATCAAAGCCTCGGGGGCAAGGAGAATAGGGAGGTTTTCCTCGGTTTCCATGGTGAGGAAACCTCTCCATTGCCTTCCCCTTCCCTCTCGCTGCAGACATATAAAACCCATAATTTGTGAGGCGCCATGTTCGCTGCTCTCGGTTTGGTGAGAAGACACGCACGCGGTCCAAATTTGAGGGTGCTCTTTTAAGCCCTTCGGATGGGACGATGGCAGCCTAAACAAACCTATTAATTATAAATTCAACGGAGATATTTTATCTCGCGCTCACGGGTCGTATGGAGTCGAAAAGGAAAGGCGAATACGTATCGATGGTTGGCAACGATGTTTGAACATGGAGGATACACATATATTGAGTGACGCTGTGCGGAGCAAAGATTTCATAATGCATAAAATGTTTTTCTTTCGAAGAAATACGGCCGCAAACAATTTTTGGGAAGTGTAGGAGTCGGCTTAGGCCAATAAATCATGTAACTTTACTAGTGTGCTCTATGCTTCATCATGACCACGCTTAAACGATTTCCGTTTTGGACGAGACGCCTTAGCAGTGTCTAACGAAGGCTAACATGACGCATTATGATCGATGGAATAGCGGATGATTAAAAAATAATATTACGCCTTAAGAAGCAGGAAAATACCCGTCCATTTTCTGGAAAATAAAGTGGTTTTTAAGCATTTGTTTGTTGTAATAAGTTCCGGCATGACAGAAAGACAGAGAGGACCGCCTTGCTGACATGCATACTCAACTAGCTGATGTTTTCACGGGATTCCTGAGAGTTAGGAACCCGCTATCGATTCCTAACTATTGCTTGAATTTTTGTAATATGTCTTGTAGGTGCAGTATTATCGAGGCCATGGAATGTATCTACATACATGTGTCTTTTACTTTTGTCACGACATGTGAGCGAATATACTGGTGTGCACATATATTGCCTTTATCAGCGACGCGATCGAACTTCTGGGATGCGGTGTTGCTACGTTCGGTAGTGAAAGTGACACACTTCTCAATTGTTTTCGAATGGAATTCCGCATTTCCGGACAAAGGAAAACACAAACTGCCATGAATGGGACCGTTAACAGATACGTCCTCGCCGAGGTTGATGGCACTGAATTGTAGCCAGGCGCGGCGCGAATTTTCTTCCTCGTTTGCAGGGGTTAGTGCCTCTTGTCGAATGGAAACAATTAGCGTAAACAATGCGGTTTCCCTAATATCCTGCAGCGCGGAAAGCTCCGCATGATACATGCAAATGCATAACTTTCCCCGGTTTCGTAGGTTGGCGAGGCAGGAAAAAGAGGACCGCGGGGAGGTTACGGGGGCAGGAAGCATTACGTTCCAATTGCGGCTGGCATGCTCTAAAAGCGGACTATGAATTTCCCACAATGAGCTGCTAAAAACGGGTTGATGAAGAACAAGTGTCCATGACCTGGTAAACATCTAAAAGTCATCATCACCTTGCTTTTCACCCCACGGTCACGCGTTGCGTTGCCGTTGATGTGAAATGACAGACTGCAGTGAATTGTAGACATCCGCCTTGACAACTTCGCTTAGGAAATTCGTAGATTTTAGGTGACGTTCAGGTTCAGTATTCTTAAATGCACCTTTGAATATATTTGAAACTACTCGTCATGAAACTCGCAGAGCGTACGAAAATCTATTATGTAGAATAATTATAATCATTCGCTTTAACGTGTGTGTGTATATATATATATATATATATATATATATATATATATATATATATATAACAGGGTTTCCCAAACTTGGCTGAGCTGGGTCAGGGCTGGATTAAGGTTTTGGGAGGCCCAGGACACTTAAGATATGGGAGTCCCGGCGATTTTCTTCACATGTCACGCATTTATAATTTAGAGAATTGTTATATCCATACCGTTTGTGTTACTTGAACCCAGTAAAAATTTTAAAACGGTAATCTTAACAAATAAATAATATTTTAATCAATCAAATTCTAAACAAATAATGACATTTTCACAAAATATGTTCACCCTTTTCTTACGAAAAATGTGAAACGTAATATATACGTAGACACATTTAAAACTGTAAAATTATGGATTAATTAGATCTCGTTACATACATGGCTAAACTACGTTGAGTGTATAGTTTCATAACGTTAAGAAAACGAATTTCCATGAAATTTTGATAAATATAAAATAGGTCATGCGTTCTTATATTTAGTATCGAAAATGTTTTGGATGAAGGATTCGGAGGATATTCCTCCCATCAGTTCGTTCCCAGTACTCTAAAGTGTATCAATTCATTTAGCCGACCACCCCACATTGTTGATCGCAGTTTAATCTTTATCAGTGCAAATTTGTTGAAAGAACGCTCTCATGAGCGAATTATAAATAAAGTAATTTCAAGTGCAACTTGAAAACGTTTTGTAAAAATAATAATTTCTAAAAAAAATTGTCTCCAATCAGCAATTTTTCTGTTTCAGTTGACACAGTGAAGGTGGTGAAATAAAAACATATTCAAACTGCATAAATATTTTGTTATTTCTTATTCAAATATAGGCAAGAACCCAAATACTAAAAAATCAGGTAATGCACCCGTTTTTTCTCCGTTAACATATTAATATTTTTCCTTTTCGGAATATGGTAACCTTAATTTTCAAAATATGAATTTCGGTTAAATATTTTGGCACTTTTTACTAGTTACAATAATTCATCATAGATCCAATATATTTTAGTTTGAATAGTGGTATTCATTGGCGTTTAGTGGGCGAATACATTTTGTTTTCCTGACTGATTAAAAAGCACTTTCCTCGCAATTAATGACATTCAATTAATATAATTTAAGAAATAACATCAAAATTAGGAAAATAATAATTTTGAGTATTCAGATAAAAACCGGTGGCATAATATTTAGTCAAAACTTACAGAGGCTTTAGAGAATAACAATTAAAATTTAAATGAATATAAAACAATTAAATACTCTTAACTTAACCAAAGCTTCTCACTACACATGCATCGCTTATAACAGCGAAAGTGAACGTTATATTCCAATCAATATAAAAAAGACACCATTAATAAAATCGACGTGTCCACTGCGCCCCACCCCGCCCCCATAATCCGCCATCAGGCAGGGCCGCTCTTCGTTTCAGGCATATAAATCGAAGCACACTTATCTTGATATGGCTTATCTATTTGTTTTATGAATATTTACTTTGTAAATTTGTGCATACTTGGTTAAAGGAGATACAGGCGATGGAATGAGGACGAGCAAAACCATTCACGTCCAAGTTTCATTTTAATTAACTTCGAATAATAAATTCCCATAATATCAAAATAATAATGAAGATGTTATTAAACCAACAAATACGTACTTTCTTTGGAAAACACATCTGTTACATCACACATCGTACTGTGAATAAAATTTGTTCAAATATTACTCGTTTATTCCATTCCTAAAAACATTAGAAATAGCGTTATCCGACTAAATTATTTCCATTTTTAGTCATGGTCATCATCGGGTTAACATTAACATGCAATTTGAAATAACACGAAATCACAGATTTAATCTATCGAAAAATTGTTTATCATTCACAATTAACAGAATTTAATTTTGGGGAAATTTTTGAGACTTCGTACACTAGTGTGCTGCAGCACAGCGGTTGGAAAACTGTGCTTTATATGTACTTAGTATTAGATAAAATTAATCAATTTCCATCATAAAATAATTAAATAACAAACACTGAATAAGATACACTGGACTACACATTTGGAAGTATTATCGGTAATGCACAATTTAACTAAACTTGGTTATTAATCCTTTCATCGTATTATTATTCCTCAGTACGAGGCGCACACACCCTTTTCTTCGCACTAAATAGCCTACACTATTCGAAACAAGAAAAGTCACATTCGTTTATATGTCAAAATTTGACCAGTTTAGTTTCAAACCTTCGTCTTAATAAATTTAGTTTAAATAAACTAAACCCGAAAACAGAGGAGAGGCACATTCAATATGTATTTGTGGGAACGGCGAAACAAACGCGCCACGAAGTAATTTATTCTGCTTTTTCGGAGAAATCGCATTTTTTCGACTGCCAGCTGCAGGCCATTTATTAAGTCCTCCGCTTCCCATATCCCTTATATGCTGGTCCCAGTTATCTGACGCACAGCTTGAAAATATATACTAGATTGTTTTCCTCATGTGGGAGGAAATAAAACTCACCCGTGGAGGTGTTGCGTGTTCATTGGCCACAAAAGTTTCTCTCATACGGGTCAAACCCGTGGCCTCACCTCTCAACCCTCTCTCGCACCGAATTGATCGGTTCTTAAAGGGAATGCGGCCGAAGGAATAAACTAACGCGAAGTAGGGGCGGCGCGGGCAGTAGAATGTGCTTTTTATTTCGATTCCCCACCCACCGCATACGTGCAGATGTGGTACTATGTTAGAGTTTGTCTATTCGCGCATATTTCATCCAATATACGAATATACATACGTACATTTCTACCCGGGAAAAATTGAAACAAACTGAACACGTCCGCACTCTATAACGTATGGCTTCAATAATCGTATATTACTGTGTTTAACATTCGGTCTCTACGTTATGTATTATGTGAAATACTCTTTCAAAACTTGATGTATATATTTAGGTATCATAAAAAGTATTACAAGTAACAATATCTCCGAGAGTGTAATTTAACCATCTAAAAATTCGTAAAAAAGGATTGTTTTTATAACCATGCAGAATAATACACTATATATTTAGGTACCATAAGAAGTATTACAAAGTACAATATTTCTGGGAGGATAATTTAGCCACCTAAAAATTCGTAAAAAAGGATTATTTTATAACCATGCAGAATACTACGCCAATTCTGTCGTTAACAAAATATATTATGCTGACTTCCTAATGGGCTTAGCGAGAAGTTAAAATGTCACATTTCGATCGATATTTTAAATTCTCATAATTAGAAGCCAACGACAAACAAGATTAAGAACATCGATGTCACCTACAGCCTAGCATACTTAATATCAAATATGAGCATATAGATCAGTCTTTCCCAAACGGTGGTTCGCGTACCCATAGGGGTTCGCGAAATAAATCTGAGGGGTTCGCGTGAAAAATTTGGCAATGGCGTCTTTTTCAATATCTTGGTTCTACAATTCTTACCAATATTTTAATTTAATTTAAATCAGTTGCATGGTTTTGGTTTCAATTATTTTCTTATGCTTCAAGAATTTTAATTTTGCAAGGTACTAACTAGAAACTGATGACAATATCAGAGGTTCTGATTTTATTGTAAACGTTTACATACAATGTGCTATATAAACTTTTTATTTTAAATGAATTAAACGCATTCAAAAAGATTTGTTTAAAAAAATGTATTCGCCATTATAAGGGGTTCGCCGACAAAACTGTTACCACACAAGAGGTCCGCGAAGATAAAAGGTTAACCCAAGGGGTTCGCGACGAGAAATGGGTTAGCTGAAGGGGTTCGCGAATAAAAAAGGTTGGAAACCGCTGATATAGATAACGGACAATTCAAAGTTAACTATTTGACGAGACACGCTTTCAATGTGCTAAATATTACTATGGGGCGCAATTTTTTTAAGGCTATCAATATTTCCACTTTGCCGTAACATTAACAATTTAAAATGAGAGAAACTGATTTTGGGTAGTTTAAATAAATGAGAGGATCCAAAAAAGGGTCTCAATGTGAGAGTCTACGTGAACACATTAGGTAAACTAGTTGACAGTAGAAAAAATGCAATAGGATGATTCACCTGAGACCTTTGAATTGCATTTTATTTTCTCGCTATATTAGTAGTCTATTCGAAAATTGTAGTACACCTCCAAGAGAGGCATCCGTTAAGATATTTTCATATTTAAATTCAATATATCGATATAATCCCCTCCCTCGATATTTTTCTACATGAAAAAAATTTAAAATACATTCCATTTAGGCCGCGCATTATAAGCGTTTTAAACGGGAACAAGTTAATTTCGTATATGTATGAGAATGAGAATAAACATCAACTTATTTCTCCGATTTTCCCTTCTCGGCGATAGGATGAGCAAATATCGCTACACGAATCAGAGCAGAGTGAGAGAGAGAGAGAGAGAAAGAAGAGAAAGAATACAGATTCTTTCGTTCTGGAGCCAATTGCGTAGACGTCAACCGCCCTATCAAGAACACGCCACTCTCTCTCCCTCCATCCCTCTCTCTCTCTCTCTTTCTCTCTCTCTCTCTCCTCTACACTCCTTGACTACCTTGAGGCCATTCATCGTCGTCTTCTTCCATTCCAACTCCCATTCCCCCCTCGCCAACCCTACACACACCGAAAGACACACAAAAGGGCCAAAGGGAGTAGATTTTATAATGTCTCTTTCGCTCCCTCTCCCTCACCGGGACTACAAACCGAACTTTCAGCAAAGGCGGAGTCTCCTTCTACTCCATCCCTCTTACCCTTCCCCTCCCTCCCTCTCTCTTTCCTTACTCCCTCCCTTTTTTCCAACCCCTTCCACCTTCCCTGTGTCTCCGCGCAGAGTCCTCTCTCTTATTTACCACCATCTACTTCGTCCATATGTCTTGCGAATTGTGCTTTCTGCTTTTATTTCTTTTCCTACAAACTCACCTCCTTCTCTTAAAACTTTCACCTCCATCATCATATCACGTCCTCCCTCCCTTTCTACCTCTTCCTACTATTTATCCATTTCCTCTCATTCTCGCAGTCTCTAAAACCCTTTCTGCTACCCTCCTTCATTTGCCTCATTTCTCCTCCTTTCACACTCCGTTCGCTTCCGTCGCAACTCAACTCCTTAAACCCTCTCAGCTCCTTTTTTAATCGTAATATACTTCCTCTTTCTTTACTCCCTTCGCCTTCCAATCTCTCTCTCTCTCCCGCCTCTCCTGTTTTCCTTCCCCTCGAGCCGTTCGAGTCCACCGACATTTGTTCGCGCAATTTGCATGCCGGGTAAAGCGCCCGCCCCCGCCGGGCGAAATCAAGAAAACGAAAAAACCTCGGCCGGCGCCATCAAAAAGAGGAACGGACGAAAACTTCATTAAATCTCCTTTCCGTGACGCTTCCTCCTTACGCTTTTCTCCCTCTTTCCTCTCCTTTTATTTCTACCCTTCGCGTCTCCCTTCGAGTCCCACCCTCCTTCCCCCGTCCCGAAGAACTCCCATGCAACCCTCTCCCCCTTCCCGAAGCACCCCTCTGCAATCCCCGCCGCTTCTTCCCGTTCGCCGCTCTCTCTTTCTCTCTCCCATTCCACCCCTAAACTCCTCCCTCGCTCTTTCGCACGCGAATCGCTCCCTTCTCTTCTCCTTCCAACCGGAGATCAAAGGGAAAGAAACTAGTCTTTCTCGGAAATCGAGTTTGCTCTCAAATGGAGAAATATTGGAGGCAATGAGTAATGCGTCATCCGCCTCTCTGAAGCCAGGGAAAAAATAAAGAGTTTTGAAAGAATGGCTGAGTAAGGGAAGAGGAGGTGAGGAGAAGAGGACGAGAAAGTTTTGGGACGCAAATTGGAGAGAAAGACTTTTCTGCTTTATTCCTTCTCGTTTCCTCTCGCAGGATGAGTTCGAATAATAAAAATTCTACATTATGCGCAATTAATACGTTTATTAATGTTTAACGATTAATGCATCTCGAAGGACCATAATACTCTAGCAAAATGGTCTTGTGGCTATCGACGATTGTTTATTTACTAACATCGAACGACCGGTGGCCGCACAGTTTCATTTACGTCTACGTGCTAGGAAACCTCCAATTTATACTGGATTCTTAAAATAAAATTTTCGGAGCTATCAAAGGCAATAAATTGAATTTAACCATTCGAAGACGAGGGGAAAGCATAGCGAATTCCGAAAATTAATTATTAATTCAGAATATTTTCTTATTTAAAAGAGTAAACGACGAAATATCCTGAGTTATAGGCGCGATAATTTCATTACTACACATAGTATTAACGAGTATTTGGTATGGTTAAGGAGAATTTAGTTCCTACATATTTTGAGTACCTATACATTGTCACGTCAAACTATTATTATCATTATATATCGACGTTTCTTACAGAGGAGGAGGAGGATATAACATATAGGAGGATACTAATGTTTATAGTATGTTTCTAGTCTTATGAAGCTTGACCTTCAAATAGCAAGTAGCCAATGAGAACCTTTTCCCTCTCCCCTTCTTCCCTTTTCCCTCTCCCCCGTCACCCGCGGCTTTCGAAATGCATGGAAAAACCTAACAGCATTGCCAGATGCTCTTGAAATGATCTGCTTGCGAATGAAAGGCGACGCGTCGCAGATAAACTTACGGTCATTGTTTATTACTACCGGCCATTTTCCATTGCGTTAAAATATTTCCCATCCTTCTTTTTAATCAGGGCTTTGGACCTGCAATGGCGAAGTTAAAAATATTTTTTTGTTTTTCATTGTTTTTGTAATTTTTTTCTCATCATTGTAATATTTTCTACCTACATTATACTACTATTTGTATAAAATTTTATTTACATTCAGCTTTCGTTGTTTTAAAAGCTATCGTTGATGTCTGATTCATCGCTGAAGTCAGTGTCACTGCTATCGTCTTCGAGATTTACAATTATTGGCTCCATTGTGGAATCCAGTGCTATATCTCTTAGAAAATCGTCATTTTGAACCTTTTCCGCATGTTTGACACAGTTTTCCCAATCACTTCTCGTTACTTTCTCCAGTTCTTCATTCATCAACACCTCGACATCGGCCAACCGGAAGGTGTTATTCCTTTTTCCTACTTGGTCTTTCACCTGCGCCCATATCAGTTCAATAGGATTGTAATGGCAGTGATAAGGAGGGAGACGTACTACCGTATGACCTCTTGTCCGCGCAATACAATCCAATTCATAAGAGTTGGTTCTTGGCTTCAGTAATTTAACCAAATAAAGCAGCTCTGCCCGGGTTTGATTCGCATCGTGGTGTATATTTCGTGTCGACAACCATGCCAGAATGTCAGCCTTTCTTGTGTTGGAAGACGGCGTTTTGTCGAGGATAACAGAATGATAACTTGCGTTATCCATAACAATTGTCGCACCTTTTATTTCTCTCTCATCGAGAATATCTAAAAATTTCAAAAACCAGGTTTTGAAAACACTAGCGTTCATGTCTGTGTGATAGTCATCACTGGAAGACTTGACTTTTGGCCGGAACACAAGTTTGCATCCTTCTAAAAAACCAGTCTCTGCTGATCCCACATGACACACAATAACTCTCCCACCCTTTCCAATCGGGACTTTCAATCCACCCTCACCATCTTCATTCTGCCATATCTTTTTTGGGGCGTAGTTCTGGTTGACCCACGTCTCATCCAAATAAAATGTGATCCTTTTGTGATCATTGGGGTTGATTTTGTTTCGGAGGTCATTCATTGTACGTAAAAACGTAACTCGAGCCATAACTACGTCCATTCTTTCCAGAAGGAATTTCCTTCCGTCGTTAGTCTTCCTATATTTAAAGCCCATTGATTTTAAAATCCTCCATAGTGACGTAATTTGCCACTGAAAGTTCATTTCTGCTTTCATATCTGCCAGTATTTTTTTTAAAGTAGGATATTCTCCCTTTTCGTAGTAACTCAGTACCTTTCTGCGAATAATGTCCTTATCGAAGTCGTCAATTCTTAAAGCGTCTCTTTTCCTCTTCATCTGTTTACGGGGAGACCTGAATACGGTGGATCCCGAGGCTTCAAAACTATCGTGTCCTTCTTTCACAATCCGCTGCACAGTACTTCTACTCACTGAGCAGGCCTCTGCTACCCTTTCCTGCACTTTCGTGATGTTAGTTAGCGGCCCGTTGTTTTCTGCCTCCCTTTTAAAATAATCCTGAACACTGTAAATTATTTTGCGTCCTTGTCGGTGTAAAACTTCCTTCCTGTTTGCCATTGCAGATTCTTAATAACACTAGCAGCAACAGATAAAGAATGGTAACAAGGTGAAAAGTGAAAGCGATACAGAGATCGCAACGTAAGGGTGGGCGCAGTAGAGCTGGCAACACAGTCAAACTAAGAGAGATGTTAACAGCACGATGACGAGAGAGAGACTGAGCTTCTCCCCTCTCCGTCGCCCGTTACTCGAGCGTTGATTGGATACAGAAATAGTCACTCACAGAGGTTTTCAAGGTCAAGCTTCATAAGACGAGAAACGTACTATAGGCACTTCCAGATGAGCTGAAGATTCGAAATTTTTTTCTTGGGTAGAATTTGTGCAAAACCGAATAAAAAAAACAAAAATCTTGAAAAACTGCAACAATGCGGACGCTAAAAATTCGCAATTGTTTAAACAAATTTTCAAGGTTTATGTATTTCTGCATGTGCTACGGAATTTAAAAAAAAAACGAAACAGGGATTATAAAAATTTTGATATTTTAATATGTTTGGCAGTTAAAAATTCTTAAAGTTTAAACAAATAGATAACTGTTTAGACATTACAGGATGAGCTAGGAAGCTGAAATTTTCAAGTTATTTACAGAGTAGTGCATTTGCACAAATAAACATTTCAATCTCTCCATAAACATATTGCGGCGGCCGTTAAAAATGTTTAAAATTTAAACAATTGGAAAAATATTATTTCACTTCTAGAAGTGCTACAACTTTAAAATTTGGCTAAAATGTGTAGCATTAGTACCCCATAATGGAGAAAGTATAAAATTCTTAATATTGCAAAGTTTTGGGATTGTTTTAATATATTATTTTTACATAATGGAAAAACGAATATCGCTCCGGAGGTGAAATATTTGGAATTAAAAAAATATTTGTAATGATAAAATATGAAAAATGAATATTTTATATGTTGAGATGATATGCTTGCAGAATGCAAGCACCAACTGCTAGTATATAGACGTTTATTACAGAGGAGGAGGAAGATATAACATATAGGAGGATACTAATGTTTAGGCACTTCCAGATGAGCTGGAGATTCGAAATTTTTTTCATAGGTAGGATTTTGTGCAAAACCGACTAGAAAAAACGAAAATCAAGAAAAAGTGCGACAATGCGGCCGCTAAAAACTCGCAATTGTGTAAACAAAATTTCAAG